>JAIGNY010002131.1:850000-867500 GCA_020152595.1 Chiridota heheva | reverse complement strand
TTGTGTTAGTTACCTTTGCATAAATCTATAAAGTGTTAGAAGGTGATGTATCTATTACTGCAGCTAGTGAGCTGTGTAAATACCTATCAAAATCCATCACCTTTTGGCTCAATCATGAGGTTTGCAAACAGCATCTTTAAAGACATGCATCATCAGATTCATGTGTCCTCTCCCAAGCATACCGTATGCAAATATCAAAGAGCATACAAGTTGACCAAAAATGTCATAAAAAAAAAAAAAGCCAGAAGGAAAGAATGTTGAGGAAATTACTACTTTAAAAGATATTTGTGGGTTGACTAAAATTTATCATGATTGTTTTTTAAACTGCCACATATTTTCAAAACTTTGTAACCAAAGATGTGGTTGTGTATCTGCCTTATTAGTTTTCTGTTGTTAGTTAATTTGTGATATATATATCAATACAGAGGCTTTCTTTGATTACAAGTTTTGTTAAAGAGGTACCTTAAACTTAAAATCATTTCACTTAAAAAGGTGTATATCTGCATGATAGAAATGTTATATATTTTCTTTTAGTTTTAAGCTAAATATAAGTATGACATACTTTGTAATTCCTATGTATAAGTGTGTGATAGGTATAACAAATTATGATGTACTGTATATGTGTGTCTTGGTATAAGAAAAAGGTTATAAAAATTTGATAATTTTCTGATTGATTGATTCTGTAGCTATAGCAGATCTCTCTACTATTTTTTGAAATCAATGTCTGATCCATGGTAATACTTTGTGTGCCCAGTTTACAGGAAAGCATGTAAATTATTATGTTTACTTGGCTATTAAAATGAGCACAAGCTTTACTATAGAACTGGTAGACTCATATTCTCTTGAACTATCACTAGGGCCAATGGTGGCTGGCTGTAGGGGCATTAGGATGCTTTTGCCCACCAAAATGTATAATCACAAGAAATGTTCCTATCTGTACTCCTCCCCCCTCCTCCTCTTAATCATGTTTTGCCCCTCCAAGTAAAATCTCTTACAGTTGCCAATGCACCAGGGAAACCTGGTTTGAGCTCCAGCATAACCATATGTGGCTGCTGGAGGTCAATGGAAACTCCATCCCACTCAAACCAGTAGTATTTTTAAGTAGAGGATTAAGTGGTCCATATTGAGGATTTTATGTTCCTGCTTGCATGCTTTCCTCTCACTTAATTGGTTTGGGAGGTAATTTTTTTTTGAACTTGAAAATTTTTCAGAAATTTGAATGTTAGCAGGAGATTTTTAGATGAGGAGCAACATTTGGTGGAAGCATAATTTACCAGTGAAATTTATTTAAGTTCTTTCCTCATGAATGGCGACCTTTCCTATGCCCCTGATGCATGTGTGAAGTTGGGGCAAACTCACCCCCTGTGCTCAGCTACTCGTATGCCTTTCAGATCAGCCCTGCTGAAACGTTACATTCCAGTATAGATTTAAAATTATACAACTGTTTATATCTCAATACAGAATATAGCTGAAGTGAATATTATTAAAGGTTATTATGGAAATTTTACCTTTTGTAGTTGCCTAGTTACTCTGTGATGATAAAGGGTATGAAATGAAAAAGTTACAGGGTAGCAGATGCAAAAATATGTGCCAAAATTTTCTTTGTACAAGTAAGATGACAATATTCGACCATTTGAATTGGGGGTTTAGAACTTGTCAATCAATGTTACACACATCCATGATTGGTAATGTGTATGTGTTGTAACCATGGCACAGCTACTAGGAGGATCAAAAACTGCCTACCTCATTCGAATTTGCTTGCTTTTGATATCATAACATGAAAGGTTATAAAAGTGTACCTTCTGTCATAAGAGTTTATGATTTAATTTTACATAAATTCTGCCATATTTTAAACATAAGGCAACCTATTTGTTTGCTTTTAAAGAAGTTGTTTATATCATTCTTGAATATATGCCCTCAATTTTGCCATATTTTAATCATAGGTCTTGCTTTTGATTGTTTATATCTTAATGCACTCAACCTTTAAGTTTGCCACTTGATATTACCTATTGAACAGAATTCTTGAGTCTTATGATCTTGTGCATAATTTGTCACTGGCAAACCTCTCCCATTGATTGAAACAGTGTAATATCAGGTTTTAATGCTGGTTGAAAAGTTATTTTGCTGATGAAAATGAACAAAATTGATTTTAAATTTGTGACTTTAAAAAAGTGCAATATTATGTGAAGCGCCAAAGAAAGTGAAAAAAAATGAATTTTTGGACAAGTTTTAACATGTGAGGTCAAACTTTAGATTTTAAAGATAATAATTTTTACGATGATTGTGATACATTCTGAAAGAAACTTACTAGAATCATCAGCTGGAGTATATTGTCATGTTGGCAATCAGGTGTGGGGGCAGGGGTATATCCAAGAGGCAAATGACACCTCAAATAAGAACACTTTTAAAGGAACATATGTGTTTATAACTTATCCCAGTAGTCTGGTATTATTAATATAATAATATCATAAATATTTAATAATTAAAGATTAATGTTGAGACGGAGTGTTTATATGCATATTTAATGCATGAGGCAAAGGATTTTGGCCTAAGTAGAATGACTGACTTTTGGAGGGTTATTCGCGAGTGCAAAATCCTTTGAATCGTGCATTAAATACTAATGTAAACATGATGCTAAAAACATTAACCTGTTTGTAAAATTTCTGTGTTAGATTGTTTAAAATTCCTTTAAAAAAAAAATTAAAAACCAGAAAACTTTACATAATTTTTTTCTTGCTTTGTTAAGACATTCACCTCTTGTAAAATGGACTAAGCCAAATACTGGAGGTCATGCATTACATGAACTTTAATGCATGGGTCATGACAATGCAAATACTCCATAGCAATTTTATAATCTTTGTCAACATTGACTGAAAAATATATTCTTAGTATTTTCAATTACTAAGATGTGTTAAGTAATTTTAAAGCTCAATTTCTTGAACTGTCTTCCATTCATACATCATAGTTTGTGAATAGATTAAAATCAGCTTAACTGAAAGTTTAATGTACAGTATTTCCTAAATTTAAAGATTTATTCTACTCTAAATTTAGCTTGATTTAATACAAAATTATATAATAAAATTCAAATATATCAGTGGAATAATGTCAATGTTTTCCTTTTGCACTTTGACCCTTTTTATGTTCTATCATTTAAGATGTACATTTTTGAACTCTGATTTTATCTTGAAGTAGTATGGGCAGTGGCAGTCCAAGGGGAGTGAATAGGGTGGCTAGCCACCCCTTCTTCCCTGATAAGGAAAAATATGTATAAAAATATACATTGATAACCTGAATGAAATATATAACAATAAGAGTATATCTGATGGTTTTGATTTGATTTGTACAGTTAAGATTTTCAAAGAAAACTTCCATACTGCATTAGTGGGAGGCTGATTGGAATTATGGAGTGGAATCAAAGTTTGACTGAAATATACAAGACAGAATATTCTTAAATGATCCTGACAAATTTAGAGAGCTAGCCATAGGTTATTTTTTAAATGTGTTATATTAATGCTTATTATTTAGGTATATCAAAAAATGCTAGTATAATTAATTTTGTCTGGTGGTGAAGATTTAATTAAAGGAACAAATGCAATTTGATGACCTTGAGTAAATGTTTTTCATAAATTAAAAGTGCAGAGAGAAAAACTTGTTATCACATCGGGCTATGTATTTAAAACTCTGATTAAATGTTGAAGGAATATTCCCGTGAATTTCATTTTCATGTATATGACAAAGGACTATTAAAGAAACAAATTGGTGTAAAAACATGTTTGCATCTTACTCCATTTTGGAGTTATAATATTTTAAATATTTTACCAGTGTGACCTCATAATGTAAAATGTGATATCATAAAGGCAAATCTAAGATCATTTTTGTGGATTTCTATAATATATGCTTTTCTTTTACTTAGAGTGTAAGGTTTATTAAAACCAAAACATGTTCTTGTAAGTCAAATTATTCATGTTATACCCCATCTCAGTAATCAAATCAGAAATGCTTCCTGTAATTTAGAAACAGGCAATTATTCTTCAAAGAAATACATACAAATTGTCTTGGATTTGCCTTTATGACATCACACTGTACACTGTGAGGTCACTTTTCAACACACTGGTGCAATGTTTGAAATTATTATAATATCTCAAAAATGGAATATGATAACAACATGGTTTCTTCACCAGTTTGTTTCTTTAATTGTCCTCTATCATATATTTAAATATGAAAATTCACGGGAATATTTGTTTAATAAGGTCACTTTTAGAATCATTTGTGCTTTTCTATTTTTCATTAGGGTACTTAAGCTGGTTATTGTATAGTGGACTTGTTTGCCAAACTCCTTCATCAATGTCATAAAGAAAGTTAAACTAGGATCAAGAAATGTCATGTAAGCCCTTAACCTTAAATCTGTTAAACCTTGGTATATATTTTATACTAATTTTGTAAATGCATTTTCCTATGTGTATGGGGTTTTTTTATCTTTCTTCTTTCAATGCATCATTCTTCTCCCCCCCTCTTATACTAGTTACTTAGAACTACATTACCTTTTGATTAAATTAAAGGAGCGATTTAGGCATAAGAACATAATGTTCAGTTCTAATTTTTTTCATTGGTTAAAATTTCAACCAATTTCCTTTGATCTGATTCCACACTATATTAGCAATAAATCAACCTTCTCATTCAAGCATTCATGTGGACCAGTGGACAAGGTTACAGCCTTCAGGCAATATAGTTTTATGCCAAACGTAATGAGTTCGAATCTTGTCAAGTCAATAATTGATTGTTTCTTCCTCTTTTTGGTTCCGATGCGATAGCATCAGGAACCAATGCGGTCATGATGGAGAGTTTGTGTGTGTGGGTGTATTTGTGTGTTTGTGACAGCCAGCTAGTAAATGTGATATCTCAAGAACTGGATTAATGTCATTTGTGGTATACAGATAGCCCATGGTCCAAAGATGTACCCTATAGTTTTTTATGGTGATGTCATGAATATAATGAGTGGGCGGGGTTTAATGTAAAAATCTTGAAATGTTCATATTTTAACAAGTGCATGTTTGTTTTATTTCATATTTGGTATAATTATGATGTTAGCTGCTGTGTACATATTCATGATGTAAAATTGTTAAGATTTCATTAATAGGCATAGTGGGCGGGACTTAATCTGATTTTGCCGAAAGGAGCTTGTAAACATGGTTTCTCAACAACAGTAAACTGGATTCATGTCATATTTGGTACACAGATAGCCCATGGTCTGTATATGTGCCCTGTTGTTTTTGGTGGTGATATCATGCATATTAATGAGTAGGCGGGGTTTAATTTAAAAATCTTGAAATGTTCATATTTTAACAGCTGCATGTCTGTTTTATTCATATTTGGTATAATTATGTTAGCTGCTGTGTACATGTTCATGATGTAAAAACGTTAGATTTTAGTAATATGCATAGTGGGCGGGGCTTAATCTGATTTTGCTGAAAGGAGTTGTGAATATTGTTTCTTAAGAATGGTAAACTGGATTCATGTCATATTTGGTACACAGATAACCCATGTTGCGTAGATGTGCCCTATCATTTGTGCTGAGAATGTCATGTATATTAATGAGTAGGCGGGGCTTAATGTAAAAATTTGTTCATATTTTAACGACCAAATGTATGTTGTGTTTCATATGTGGCATAAATATGATATTAGCTGATGTGCAATATGTAAAAACATTGAATTTCATTAATATGCATGGGGGAGGAAGGAGAGGGGGGGGGGGGTGGTAGGGCTTAATATGATTTTGCTGAAAAGAGTTTGTAAACACGGTATCTCCAGAATGGTGAAAACTGGATTTATGTCATATTTACTACACAGATAGCCCATGGTCCATAGATGTGCCCTATTGTTTTTGATGGTGATGTCATGCATACTAATGAGTAGGCGGGACTTAATGTAAAATTCTTGAAATGTTCATATTTTAACAATCGCATATCTTGTTTCATATATGGTAAAATAAAGATGCTAGCTAGTGTGTACATGTTCATGGTATAAAAACACCAAGCATATTAATAAGTGGGCGGGGGGCTTATAGTGAAAAAGTGATAAGTGAGCAACTATGTCTGTTTTGCATCATACTGGGCATGATAATATTGTTGGTTATTGTGTACATGCTTATGGTATCAGCAGACGTCATTAATATGCATGATGGGTGTGGCTTAATATGTGAAAATGCTAAATGATATAAATACTACATCTCATGAAGGGTATATCAGATTTATGCCATATGTGGTACACAGATGGGTTATGGTCTGTACATATGTTTTAATGTTGTGGTAGTGATGTCATGAATATTAATGAGTAGGCAGGCTTACAAAAAATTTCTTGAAATAGGATAAATGAGCAACCGTTTTTGCATCAGCATGTGAAAAAAACTCTCCTTTCTTTTTCGATGCAACCTTTTTAAAGTTTCTACCAATATTTTGGAAGCTGCTAGCACGCATTGGACTGCACCTCTTGGACTTATAGGCCAATCCGCCCTGCACATCACTCCCCTGGACAGGAGGCTGGTCCATCGCAGGTTAACTCCCCAGCAATGCTGGTACTCATCCAGTGTTGCCAAAAGATGTTCTCAAAAAAAAAAATTGACTGACATTTTAAAGAAAGAAATTAGAAGAATTACAGAAATTTGATTATACATCTGCCTTCTTTTTTTTAACCAAAAAGTATGTATATTTCCATGACACTTTGATCAGCGTGGGAAAGGTGGAGGACTTTGATGCAACCTTGCTTGAACATTAATTGGGTTTGCCTGAAAAAATAGGGTCCAAATCCAGAATTTCTTAAAAATAGTGGGGTTGTGAGGGGAGCCTAATTTCTGCATTATAATAAATAACAGTGTAATTGGCATACAAATTTGTTTTGCTTCAACTATTTAATGTCATATTGGAGAAGTCTGTAATAAGTATGTAATAATGCTGTGCACTTATTTCTTGGCTATCGTTCTTTGAGTATCTTTGTTTGAAAACCCTCTCTAGGGAATCAGACCTTTTTGGGAGGGGTTAAGTATATGGTTAGGTGAATTGCTACATATGTTGAGTAAGTTTAATAGCACTTTTAGCTCTTTATTCTTTATTGACCGAGTCATTTTAAGCTTGCATCCAGCCCAATTGCCTACTCTCCTCTTGGATCTAGTAGTAAAACAAACCTCTAAAAAAAAAGCTTTATGAGAAAATATTCAAGCTATAATATATTTTTTTAATATTTGAGAAGAAAATATTATCAACATTATAATTTCTGTACATTTATAAGATAAACTTTTACCTAAATTTCTATTAACATTGTTTTGTTTGTAACGCGCCAACAAACATCGCTAACATCACTCGTTGTCCTTGTGGTTGGATGTTATAGAAAAAAGACATGGCAAACAATTGTTGTTTAAAGGTTACTGATCAAACCTGGAAATTAAGAAACTGAACATATTATACAAGATTTATAATGCTGACACTAATGTTTGGCGAGTATACATAAATGGTAAAAAATATTCATTCCATTTTTGTGCTTTCCAATAATAAATTGCATGAAATAGTTGGAAATTTGCCATGAAGCTGCTCTGCCAAAATGTTGGATGCACAAGGCACAACTGAACTTTGGTTTAGAAACATTCTTAGAATTTTCCCGAGGGTAGGTCAGATCAGGGAGGTGCCATTTTTGAAAGTGGTATCACCCTTGTCAGCTTGACATAACTTTCCAGCGATGGGGTAGTTGGCATGTCTCTACTGTTATTCCCAGAATTCTATAGTTGTTTCAAGAGAAACATAAGGCCTGACAAAGGAAATGTTATGTACGCTGCCTGGAACCAAACACTCAGTGAGTATAAATTCTTCACATACATAAAAGTTTTATTTACTTGTTTTTCAGACAATGCAAGAAATATTGGTTCATATCCATTTTCGTCATAATTTGGTCTTTACAGTATATAGACAAGATTTTGTGGGTTGTTGGTGATATGGTAATGTACTTCTATTAGTGGACCTGGCAGCCTTTCTACCCTGAAATCGATTGGGGGTGGGGGGGTTATGTGAAGCTATGATTCCAGTAGTGAAATATATATAATTTTGAGGATGGAAATACTTTTCTTGCACTTCTCCTTCCCTACCCCAACACTTTCCCACCTGTAATGAATTGTTGCTATATAAACATAAAGAACTGTCCTCATGATTGCCAAATGTTCATCTTGTGAAAATCGTTCACGTGATTAGGATCCACAACTGTGATGTCTTATTAAGATTAACATTGTCTGTCTTTAAGAGGTCAAAAATGTATTTGTCGATCGATTATATTATATGAGCAATTTATAATGTCTTTTAAACCTTATGTAAGTTTCTGAATAAGTAATCTTACATCTTACATTGTTCTGTCTTTGAAAATACACACTTCATTTAAATAAAACAATTTAATATCTTTCCTTAAGCCTGGAATCTTTGCCCCTGTAAATTCTCTTAAAAGCCTCTTAATAATTGAATTAGAAATATAGATTTATGTTGTCTGGAATCCGTCATTGTTAAACTCTCCTCTGTTTTGCTTCGGTATTTGAGAAAACCTCTTTTGTCCATCAGATGCGCTGTAAAATCGGTACGTCTTAGGCTTTAGAAGTGGATCTCTTCTGGAGAGTATGGAACGTCGTGACCAGCCATAAATGATGCAGTTGAATAATCCCTGACTCGGAGCCGTGATGCTCTGAAAATTAAAAGACGAAGTCACATACGAAAGATTGATGACAATCCGTAATATTTAAAAATCGGGTCTTAGTTTTCAAACATATTTTAAGATTTGCTGACTACTTTAGCTTATATGAATAATTTATCCTCAAGACACCAATATTTGTCGCAATTTTGACTAATTGCTGACTAATACATCTGTACTCGTAAACATTCTTAATTAAGTCAGCGTTTCATGAGCACTTATTGTACGATCATAATAGACAAATGTCGTGCATTCGGTAAACTTCATTGAGCACGGTGGTAGTTTGGTGAATATCGATAGTGTCATGAAAACCTCCCCTTACAAGTCTGTCCCGCTTTTCTAATGCCTCGGATCAGTCCCATGGTGCGTGATTCTTTTAAAGAATGAAGTCTGATGATTATTCTAAGCTTCAACCATGCAGCGAGCTAATATATGACTAAAGGCCATTACCCACCAAACGTGACGCGGCGAGCGATTTTTAAACAAAATTGAATAAAACAAACATTTTGACATCTTGTTTTCAGAGAAGCATCGTCATCGCATGGCTATTCAGATGATAACTGAAAATTGATTGAAAGGGCCTGTCTACTCCCATTAAAGCAAATTTCGCGTCGCGACTGAAAATCGCGCTCCCACTAAAGCGAATTTCTCCACACTTTGAACAAAAAAGCATTTCTAACAAATTTTCCAGTATCATCAGAAAGCCTCAATTGTAAACTTCATCGTGTATAAGCA
This sequence comes from Chiridota heheva, assembly GCA_020152595.1. NCBI lineage: Eukaryota > Metazoa > Echinodermata > Holothuroidea > Apodida > Chiridotidae > Chiridota > Chiridota heheva. Next base: position 858,050 of record JAIGNY010002131.1, on the reverse strand, counting down.
AAGAGCCAAAGCATCTTATAATATTTGTTTCCTGTATGATTATCTCAAAATTCGCTCGCCGCTTCGCGGTCGGTGTGTTACGGCCTTCAGTCCCAAGCGATCATGAAAACATTAAAAGATTTCAACTATTCATACTTACTTGCAGGATGTACAAATAGTAGAATTCCGATACCGACAAAGTGTGTTGCTGTACAATTCAATCACGGCAAGTACGAGCACTGCATACAAAAGAGATATAATAAGCCTGCACTAATTCTTTTCTTTATTTTTTAAAACTTTTATCAAAGCTTGAAATTAATCATCCCGTAGAGCCGTAATTTCCCATACGTTGGCAGGCAGTCAGGTCGGAGTTACACATGTGTAGTTGTTTTAGTAAAATCGCTGCGTTTGAAACATGTTGTGGCTGGAAATGTGTGGATAAATGGGTTAGTTCATTCGTGAAGCAAGTCCATGTTATACGAAAGATTTCTTCAAAAACAAATGGTGAAAAAACATTCAAACATCTCATGGAGATATTTAAGTTTAAAGTTTGGTATATTTTGTGTAGAAACAAGTGAAATCAGACTAGTTGTGACGTCACATCCCCAGATTGTTCAAAGTCTTTATGTATTCTATAATATTTTGTCCTGCGCTTTTGTGGCTATTCGGATATATCAAAAAAGTAGTAAGACTTAATTTTGGCAGGGTTATTATACTTAACCACTTGAAGAAAGTTAGAGGAAAAATAATCCAAATAGTAATTAAGTTCAATGTTCTTTAAAATACATTGTTAATACTATTAAAATTTGTTCCAAAGCTTATCACGGTCTTTATAACATTCGTCAGATTGCCAAATATCTAAATGTATATTCCATGAAAATCCTTATTAATGCTTTTGTTATAAGTCACATTGATTATTGTAATTCATTTCTTGTTGGCCTACCTGATTATCAACTTTACAGAATTCAAAGAATACTCAATGGTGCTGCCCAATTGATTTTCAGACTTCCAAAATGTTCTCATATTAATGCTGTTTTGAAGTCCCTTCACTGGTTACCAGTCAAATAAAGAATTGATTATAAAATTATTTTACAAGTTTTCAAGTGCATTAAAGGCCTTGCTCCAAATTATGTATGTAAAATGGCAGTAAAAACCATCCCGCTATGACTTTCGTTTCAAGTCAGTCAAACAAAGAATTGAATTATTAGAATTAGTTTACAAGTTTTCAAGTGCATTCAAGGCCGTGCTCCAAATTAGTTATGTGAAATGGTAGTTGAAAAACCATTCCGCTATGACTTTCGTTTCAAGGCCCTATTTGTTCCCCGTATTAAGCATAACACTCTTGGCGAAAGGGCCTTTACTTAAAAAGGTCCTTGGTTATGGAATTCACTCCCAACTGAACTCAAATGTATTGAAAATGTATCCCAGACCTCCTTTAAAACTAAGCTTAAAACTGTTTTTGTTTAAAAAGACATTAATCTAATGTGCAGCTTGATCCATTGTATTTCTATTTATGTTGTCATTTCTGTATATTCCTATTTTTGTTTTTGTATCTAATTTCCTTGTATGTAAAGCGCTTTTGAATGTTTTTACAAAATTAGCGCTATATAAATGTATGTATCATTAATAATTATACTATTGTTAAGAATAAGATGATGAGGGCGCCAACCTTCCATAGGAGACACCAGTCATTTCTACACAGATGAAACAGCTTTAAAGTGGAATATCTCCTTAACAAAATAAAAAAATTAAGTAGTTTTTTTTACTATTTTGTTTTTTATTTAAGTCCTCTTTCATAAGAGATCAACTTGCCTGATCACTGGACTAATCTTTTAAGAAAGTGTATTTCATTTTAAACGTTGAGCTGGGCTTCGGGCGATGAGAGATAACCGCCGCTTAGACCTGTCCCGTGATCTCTGGGACCTGGACCTTCCCACTCCCCACTATGAGAAGTGCGTCTCTCTGTAAATGCAAACTCTCGCAAGAATTTGCTATACACCAGCTTTGTTTTGCCAAATCAAAAATATAACGTATAAAACAAAATTGTATAACATTTAGATAGTACTTGACGGTAAATCACCATGGTACTGGGTATGAGACAAGTCACTGCATTTTACCATAAATTGCGTATTTCAATTTTTGTATGAGGTTAGATGTACTTACCAGGAGCCCAACAAAAAGAAGAAAACGACAATGTACATTGTTACTCTTCTCTGCAAAGATTTGACATTCGTGCGTTGACGATCAGTCCATTCTGCAATTAAGATTTTTGAAACGACAATTAAAAAAAGCACAATTCATACGGAAAGAGAAACATTTTTAATGTGACATTTGTATGATTACTGTGATAACTTAGCAAGCTATAAAATAACGTTTGTTTTTGTTGCAGTGGATGAAAGCCTGTGTCAGTATATGCTCAGGTTGTATTAACTGATTAAGACATCTAACTTAAAAGATTATGGACATTTAGATGCCACATGGGTTTAATTTGTTTAAAATATGATCTTAACCATTAAAACAGCAAACAAGAAAGCAATCCACGAAGTTGCTGATCTCATCACCTTAAGCATACATCATATAGTGGGGGGAAATAGCTAAGAGGGTCACCACTATATAGCTCTGTGACTTTTGATGGATTGCATTGCCCGTGCGAGCTTGAGTAAAAGCAGATGTTGAGACAGGCTTGGCTATCTTTCTTTAGGCATGTTGATGGAATGTACTGCCCATGTGAGTACAAACAGACCTACTACTGACTACGGGACACAAATTTAGGTACCAAGGTATCACGGTACAACATAGGGTTGGTATAGATCTTGTACTTTTTGAGTTAAAAATGGTGCAAAAATGTACAATTTAGTACATAATTACCCCATAAAATCACTGTCACTGAAATAACTTCTGAATTTTGTGTACATTTATCACACCCTACTGAATGACACCATTCATGCTCACATCACACTTACCATTCTATAACAAAAGGGAAAATGGTAAAAGAAGTCAATAGCTTTGTGACCTTATACCTTTTGACCACAGAGTCTAGGAGACACAAAATTATGTACCTAGGTATCATGATACAACACAGGGTTGGTATAGGTCTTGCACTTTCGGAATTTAAAGTGGTACCAAAATTGTACAAATTAGTGCATAATTATACTAAGAGGGTCACCACTATAGCTCTGTGACTGTTGATGGATTACACTGCCCGTGCGTGCTTGAGTACAAACAGATGTTGAGACAAGCTTGGTATACAACATTAGGGTTGGTATAAATTAGTGCACAATTATACCCCTAAAACCTCATATTTGACTTGTGACTCTGAACTTGACCCTAATTACTGAAATGACTTCTGAAATTTGACACCATTCATGCTCACGTCACACTTAATATTCCATCACTATAGAGAAAAATGGTGGAAAAGGTCAATAGCTCTGTGACCTTTGACTTTTGACCCCAGTGTCTACAATACACATTCATGTACCAAGATATCATGGTAGCCTACAACATAGGGTTGGTAAAGGTCTTGTACTTTTTGAGTTTCAAATGCAGCAAAAATGTACAAATTAGTAAATAAGTACCCCCTCAAAATCACAAATTTGACCTCTGATCCTTGACCCTAATCACTGAAATAACTTATAAAATGTTTTACATTTATCCTACCCTACTGTATGACACCATTCATGCTCACGTTACACGTACCAGTACCATTCCATAACTATAGAGAAAATGGGTCAATAGCTCTTTGATCTTTTGAACCCCAGAGTCTATACGGGACACAAATTTATGTACCAAGGTGTCATGGTACAACATAGGGTTGGTAAAGGTCATGTACTTTTTGAGTTTTAAGAGTCCAAAAATTGTGCATAAAAGCATTTATTTGACCTTTGACCTTTTGACCTCCAATTATTTTAAAGTTTTGTTAGAATGTTAAAACCTACCCACCTATGCAATTTGTAAAAATACCAAGTAATTTCTTCAAAAGATACAGCATCACCAAACACTTGTCTCATTTGACCTGTGACCTTTGTACCCCAAAACCTTGGACACAAAAATTACAGGCCAGGGGTACCCTTTTATCAATTTTGGTTCATGTGTGTATACATTTTTTGAGTTGTTTTAGTTATAAGCGACACAAAATTAATTGTTGCATACGCACAGAATGTGCACACAGAATGTGCACACAGAATGTGCGCACAGAATGTGCACACAGAATGCGCACACAGAATGCGCACACAGAATGTGCACACAGAATGTGCACGCAGAATGTGCACACAGAATGCGCACACAGAATGCGCACACAGAATGTGCAATTAAGGAAATATGGTTAGACTTACATTATAGGGGTGTCGCCAGCCTTTTGGTTTGAAAGTCGCATAAAAATTGCTAAAGACGTAATTTTTTCTCTCCAAAATTATGTCAAAATAGGACAACTGTTTTCGAAGGCAAACTTTTACTGAAGGAGCAATTTTATCAAAATCCGTTCCTTTTAACAAAATTACTGCACCTTTTGGCAAAATGTCTGAACCTTTAAGCAAAATTTCTTGAACCTTATTAAACTTTCTGGACATTTTACCTTCTGGTAGCCGTTGGAGAAGAAAAGGGGGGGGGGGGTCAAGCGAACCGGAATATCCAGGCCATACCATACATTATTTTGTTGCTTTTACCAATCAATTGATTAACTATTCAAATTATTATATTGATTTTTGTAGATGTTTATATGCATGTTGATAAAAACATACCGTTTTGCAATCGGATCAAACTTTTGAAAACATTGGTTGATAGAATGTACAACACCTATTGACAAGAAATAACAAGTACAAATTATCATCGAGTATAATTAGTAGGAAAAAACAAATCAAAGCTCAAAATGAAGCAAATTACAAAACACTTTTGAAAATTATTGCTGGGCAAAAGAGCTGTACCACAATCTGACAATTTTGCCCATGCATTATCATGGGATCAAATAGGAGTAAACCATTCTCGTGGGATTTTCGCTCCTTTTATTCCCTCAGATCAAACCCCCTTTCCCCCCTCGGACCGACGTCAGTGCCATCATCAAATTTTGGCGATATTGAACCATAAATATTCATTTTTAAAGTTTATTGGTCGAATATGTATAACATCCCTAACATTTTACTGGTATATCCCATGTGGCATGCGCCCCCCCTCCCGCCTCCCCCCCCCCTCCCACCTCATACGCAACTAACTAGGGACGGAAATAGTCTGAGTTGAAATGACTGACGCGAGCTAGTCTTTACATGAACCCCATTTTCTGATTTTCATTAAAACTTCGCCAATTTTGTTGCACAACTACTGCAGAAAGTTAAAAAATGACTTTTAAACTTTAAACTTGATAATATCCTTAACAGAATAAGATTTTCAAATATTTCCTCTACCATGCATCTTGACACATTTAATGTCCTCAAATGTACATAAATAAATATGGTTTAACACGAAAATTAAAGAAAAGGTGAAATGAGTAATATATCTTCCAAGTTTGACAATTCAAAATTTGTCCGGATGCATTGCCTGGTAAAAATGGTCCAGCCTGTGTTATAAACGACCCATCAAACAGCCTTTCATCATTAGATTTAAGCTCCGACTTAAAACCTTTTTGTACTGCTGTATGATATCGCCTCGATGTTGGAGTTCAGAGGACCATACAGGCACATTTTCGATTTAGCAACATTGAACTGGAGTAGAAGGGGAGTGGAAAGATGGTAGGATATTACCCAGCCAAAAGGATGATTACTAAAAGAGGATTAACTTACTGTTATTGATACGAGAGAGGAGCAAAGGCAGACGACAAACAAAACTGCTCCGTAGCTGTCCCATACATGATACTCGACTTTACCAGACTCGGAGGTCTGAAAAGATAATAATTGCAGTTTATTGCGTTTTAGGCCATCTGACCCTTCTCAAAACAATTACATAATACAAAATAACACCTTATATTTGACTTGAGGAAACATATAGGATTCAAACAAAAAACTTAAGGTCATTGAACATATGATATAATATACAGTCTTGCTTTGAACAAGAAAAAACTAAATATAGGTAGAAAGGGAAAGTTCATTCAACCAAGTCTCTTTGATCTTTTAGCAAATATTATGTATTTATAAAGTAAAATATAGACGTTTTTTTATATTGTTATTTACAAACATAATGCATATCGTATTCGTATAATCAGTCCGAGAGCATGCCTATTACTAGGAACATATATGTTCCTAAAAATGGGAACATTTTACTACATGGAAGCCGTCATTTTGTGATATTTTCCATAATCCTTTGCTATCCTAAAGATAAAGCCTTATGCAAAGTTACGTATTTCAAATTTGAAATACGTCTGGAAAATATATCTTTGCTAGGGGAAAAACTGAATTCATGAAAATTCTTTAATACTGTTATGGCTACAACTTTTTCATTCCCATTTATTATGTTCACCACGCCGTTTTTCGAAATATTAGAAGAAAAAAAACAATAGGGTTAGGTTTTTAGGCGCGAAACGGACATTTTGAAAATTCAAATGTTTTGCAACACAATGATTTTTAATATTTCAGGTACATAAATTAGAAACTATGACATTTTATCGCAACATATGAACAATATGGCTGCGTGACTTTAATATTCTTATCGTGTCTTATACATGTTTCTATTGATAATAGGCATGCTCCTGGGCTGATAATGTGAAATAAGAAGAAATATGCTTTGCACGTTAATCTGAATGGAAAAAAACAAGCTAAGAAAAATAAAATTCATCATCTATAATAGCTTTCACAAAATAAGCAAGTCCTTAACTTAAAAACAATTCTATTCAAACGATAATTACATATCAAAAGTTTACGATATGAAATTCAACTGAGTCATTTGAGAGAATTACAAGTTTTTTGATAGCTTTGAAAACATTGCGGTTATTTTCAAACGTAAAGCGTTTATGATTTGATTTGTTAAGTTCTGGTCATACCAACTTAAATATAAAGAAATCTATCAAGTGTATTGAAACTCTGATAGATCATTTAATGAATTCCTACTATTCCAATAACTACGCATGACCAGGAAATGGTATTCCTAAACCACTCCCAGATTTTGATTTAAAAAAAAAAAACAGAGTTTTATGGATAACACGAATAACTTGTTCGGCAAAAACTCACCCGTCTTTCCGAAGATCGAAAGAAAAGAGAAGTGCATCTATACAAGAGAAAATAACAACTTCTGTTTACAAGAGAAAATAACAATAACTGTTTACAAGAGAAAATAACAATAATTGTTTACAAGAGAAAATAACAATAACTGTTTACAAGAGAAAATAACAATTAATGTTTACAAGAGAAAATAACAATAATTTTTACAAGAGAAGATAACAATAACTGTTTACAAGAGAAAATAACAATAACTGTTTACAAGAGAAAATAACAATAATTGTTTACAAGAGAAAATAACAATAACTGTTTACAAGAGAAAATAACAATTAATGTTTACAAGAGAAAATAACAATAATTATTTACAAGAGAAGATAACAATAACTGTTTACAAGAGAAAATAACAATAACTGTTTACAAGAGAAAATAACAATAATTGTTTACAAGAGAAAATAACAATAACTGTTTTAATTTTGTATGGAACACAAAAGTTAGAAATCGTTCAAACGAATATATGGCCTGCTTTTTGGATTGGAGGGTCGCCGAGGGAAGCAATTATTCATTCATGGCCTATGATATTTTCGAAAATTTGTCAAAGTATCAGTCTTTTACAGCAGCAGTCAAAAAAGGTAAAGAAACATCTTCACCTCTTTGTTGTCATAGATGAAGCGTCGTCGTACTGTCGTATGGCCTTTCAGATCGTAATTTGAACTTAAAGGAGCACTAGACCGAAAAGTAAGGGCGTATGTTAAAAAAAAATAATGCTTGTCTAAGCACGCAACATCATAGCAATTTTCTGGTTAATAGGAATATTGTGTCCTTAACCCTCACATCGCCTGTGGGCCATGGAGGCATGAAATTAATTGCTCTGTCGTGGGTAACATATATGTGAAATTCAGAAAAACGAGCGCCCTTACATTTCGGTCTGGTGTTCC
>JAIGNY010002131.1:777500-845000 GCA_020152595.1 Chiridota heheva | reverse complement strand
CTGGTTTCTAATTAATTGTGAAAAGAGTAGCACACACAATTATGGAATATTTAGGAAACTGTGAGGGTATTTTTACCTTATCTTTGTTTGAATTTTGCAGTATGGTCACGCAAAGAAGTATCAAATAAAATAATTAAGTTGGCTTTACTATATTTTCTTGATGTGCATGAATCGAAGTGGACAGACGCTAGATGTTCTAATCATTAAATTGTGTATGTAGTTAAGAGAAGAATTGTTCCATCATAGCGATACACTGTATGATCATTAATGAAAACATTCCTACGCCCACGGATCCCACTGCAGGGACTCCCAAATAAGCAATACAGTTTATATCGTATAGCGCTTAATGACCGATATCAGTTTAAAAAAAAAAAAAACCATTTATTTCTATGAACACTACTTCGCATCAGTTGAAGGATAAATGGATTGGATTTTGATAAATTAAATTATCATCAAACCTCAGTTAGAGCTTGGAAAATGACACAGATTGAATTTCCGCTCATTTTTCTGCTGTACGTCCACTTTGTTGAGCTCAGAACAAGAAAAAGGGCAAGACCCATGTCGGCGAAAGAAAGGTGAAATAACGGCCTGACCTGTAAAAAAAAATGATTAAGTTTGTTCTTAACATCATTTGTCTTGACAAATTACCCTACTTTTAAGAGTTAATGCAATCGCGCCAATCTAAAATTAATTCAGAGACAGAGCTAGAATTTCCCCAAAAGGGTAGGCTGGTGGAGGAGTTGTCTTATTCTGACCGTAGTATACGCTATAGCCACTACATGGTTGTTATACAATATAGTATTGTGTAGCAAGTAGTGCATACTGAGTGAGGTGTTTATATGACTAGTGGGGAGGTGCTAGTCAGCTAGTTTCCTCGAGAAGGAGCTTCAATTCGAGACACCTCTGCCAGTTACTTTCAACCTTTTCGTTTTGTTCCTCCACATATTCAAAAGGAATCCCCGCCATGCATGCAGGAAGCGAATCATGTCTCCAACGGTGTTTATGCCCCAACGGTGTTCATGCCCCAACGGAGGTCTGTTTCGCCCAGGCTCGAGTTGGGGCCACACTGATCTGAATAAGTTAATCCGTAAAAAGATTTCAAACAATTCTTTGGATAAAAACTGAAGAAAAGTTTGAATTCGTGAATTTAATAACCAGATCCTATATAGCCATAATCTTCTCAATATATGCATTGCTATATAATTCGGTGTGTCGAATAGGATAAGATTTGATGTAAGATTTAATGTATTTTTATAACCGTAGCTTTTAACCAAATTTCCGTAAATGTTGAACATCAACTTAAAAGAAGAAGAAAAATAGATACCTCAGAACTCTTAACGATTTTTTTCTTTATCGAATAGAGGACAATCGAAAAAGCGCCAAGAAAACTGAGTACGGCAAATACGATTTGGAGGATTCCGATGATTTCCAGCTATAGTAAGAAAAGGAAAATGGCATTTATCAGAAATAAATATAGGATACCTTTGGTGCCTAAGCTCGGAATATTTTAGCCAAACACCATGTCAAACGAAGAACTCCGATTATCAACCTCAACTCATGACATCATTACAGAGATTATATGCTGATATACAGAGATGGCAGAGGCAGTGGTGTATTCAACTTTTTGTGCCAGGGAAGGCAAACTGTAATTTTCGAAAAAATCATTTAAGGTGTAAAAAAGTGCCCCTGGTGAGATTTTACCTTCCCGTACATGCTTTTTTTGGTGGGAGGAAAAATTTGTTGTTAAATATTAGGATAAAATTGAAAAAAACTTAACAGGGCACTATGGTAAATTATCAGACATTTTTTTGTAAAATTGTTGAAATTTTCTGTAAAATTATTGGAAATTTTGGAAATTTTGAAAATTATTGGAAATTTTGGTGAACTTTGGTAAAATTATTGGAAATCTTGGTCAAATTATTAAAATATTTTGGTAAAATCTGGCAACATTTCCTAAAATTGAAGAAAATTTACTGAAAATTTGGAGAAAAAAATATCCGAAAATGATGATAGAAATTCAAAAAAAATTTGCCTAAAATAAAAAAATTGCGAATAAAATTAAAGGAAATTTTCAGAAAATAAAAAAAAAATTGGGCGATATTTACTCCTTTTTACAGTTAATTTCCCGATTCATAGCATATTGCATACTGGTATGCATACTAACATTTTATTTACGGAAATTCGCCAGGGGAAAAGTCCCCCTCCCCCTGACCCCTACTGAATACGCCATTGAGCAGTGGTTAGGACACGTTCTAAAATTTATGCCCCCAGCTGCTTTTCTAAGAGTAGCTCTCCGCTGGACTCCTGATGGAAAAAATGCTAGATGTTGAGCAAATGAGACATGGCGCAGAACTGTGGAGAAGGAGTTTAAAGACAACAAGTTCACTCGAGGAATACTTGAAGAAGAACGACGCAAGCTGGGGCCAGACAGGAATGGCGATCTCTTCAGGTGACGGCCCTGGCACGAATAGGATGTAAGTTGATCCTGTTCATATTACACGATAGAAGGGCGTGGTGAGTCTGGCACTAGAACAAATTAAAAATGAGTTTGCCAGGACACCAAAGTTAAAACGAAAAAATGGGATGCAACCTGCCCCGTTGTTAACTGAGTAACTTGACCTCCTTTTCGTACGCGAAGTGGCTACTTGGGATCGAATTTCACGTCTCCATGGGGACCAATAATATATCTTATCGACCAATCAAATACAGGGGAATTCTTGCCTATCAGAACGATTAACGCACGGTATAGGGACCACGCGTATGCTTTCAAGCGCAAATCATACGTGCATTATACATCATGATGAAGGTAATACGTATACGCCACTGTTATTTACAACTTTTCTTCCAGTAACTGCAACTGATTGGTTGAGTAACAAAGGAACAATTTCCCCAGCAGTTGAGTGGTCGAAGTTTCACAAAAATTACGTTCGGCTAAACTTAATTTAAACATTTTCATATTTGTAACTGCTTTCAGTCTATCTTACCTTTCTTCCCTCTCCCCGTACTCTGCCATCGCAAATTTCTGTCCAAGATAGATTAAGTGTCCCATTGATAGCATAAGTTGTTACTTCTACGGTTGTAGGTCTAAAAGGCCCGACGAAAAGCTCCTCTAGTGGCAAACGATTCATAGTTTCAACGGCCATTATCATTTACATCTATCCATTATAAATAAAAAGACTCAAACCGCCGTGCAATAGTAACAATAGAGTTCACGAATACCAAATCCTTCCAATATTATACTATCCTTCCAATATTATACTGTCGCTGAAGCCTTCATGTAACGACTATTCATCCAATCCTGAAAACAAAATGACTGAAAACCATATCAGCATATAGAATCAAGAAACTGATAAGTTACGTAATGTTTTATAATCTCGTGTAAGGTTTATCTTGCCAATCTACTCTCTCATCTCAGGTTGATGAAAAATTCAATAAATGTTGCAGACAAAAATAGCTACGATAGATACTAAGAAACCCTGTTGCTCAAAGTATGTTCCAATTAAATGTACCTTGTACAACCTTCAACTATTCAGCTGTTGTAAATGTCTAAGTTTTCTGCAATCATTGTTTTCGAAGTTGATTAAAAATATATTGTTTGAAGCAAGGACGAGAAGTATCACTTCCGATTTCCAACCTTCCAAATCCCTATGATGTTTATTTCATTTGTCTCCTTAAAAATGATTCATAAGCAGTAGACAATTAAATTATGCAACAATTTAACAAACATTGCTACCAGCAGCACACCGCCTCCGACCTTTTAATAGAACGGTACTTTCCTTGTATATGATGCATTGAACTGTTTTTTCCAGTTTTGAATATAAATTATTTCGGGTTTTCAGTCAGTCAGTTGTCTGTAAAGACAAGATGATGACCTTTTGAATTCGACCACTGACCATTGGTTTGTTTGGTTGAACAGGCAGATAGGTTAACAGTTGAAAGTTTTTTAAGAGACAAACTGGAATGATTTGTCTTTTCCTTTACTTCGTATAACTTGTGTAAGTTTTTGGGTCACATTTATATTACAGATCTATGGACAAGTTGTACATTGATTAACAGTCCGGAAGCATGCATATTTATAGGAACACTTATAACACACGATAATATTGAAATCATGCAGCCATATTGTTCAGTCCGGAAGCATGCCTATTAATAGGAACATTTATAACACACGATAATATTGAAATCATGCAGCCATATTGTTCAGATATTGCGATAAAATGTCATATTTTCTAATTTATGTACTTGATATATTAAAAATCATTTGTGATCAAAAACATTTGAATTTTCAAAATGGCCGTTTCGCGCCTAAAAGCCTAATTCTATCGTCTATTTTATCTAAAATTTCGAAAACGGCGTGGTGATCATAACAAATGGGAGTGGAAAAAATTGTAGCCATTACAGTAATGAAGGTATTTTCATAGGTTTGAATTTTGCACTAGCAAAGATATTTTTCCCAGACGTATTTCAAATTTGAAATGTAACATTGAATAAGGCTTTAACGTTAGGATAGCAAAATATCGTGGGAAATATCACAAAATGGCGGCTTCCATGTAGCAAAATATTCCCATTAACAGGCATGTTACCGGACTGATTAAAAGAGCTTTAAATTATAGGTTCTTAAATCTTTATGCAATTCTTTCAATTTCATACCTGAATCTCAGTCCCTGTAAGTGATGAAAATGGGAGGGAGGGGAAGGGGGGGGGGCATAGATTCCTGCTAGAATTGGTCTGTGGAGGTGTAAAACCTTTTGGTCTGAATTTGCTGCACTACTTTTAGGAATTATTATGGACATTCAAAATCCAAGATCGCCTTCTAATACATAACAAATTTTGATAAAATTTGCATATTTATGCCTGAGATTTTAAAATGCTGTAAAGTAGTCAAAGTTTAAACCGAATTTGATTTTGTTTAAACTAATTTCATGGTTTGTAATAACTGTTTGCAGTTAGGATAATTTAGGATAAATTAACGTCCATATAAACCTTATAAAGATTTGGACAAATACACATTACATCGTCATCCATTAAAAAGTTACTGTTCTAGCTGGGTCATTGATATTGACCAAAACAGAAGGAACATTGTTGCTGGCCTTCTAAGAATTGTTGAAAAATGAAATAACGATATGGTTGTAGATAGAACGGTATTCAAGAGTGATAAAGGCTCCAGTCATCATTAAACATGATGCATAGGCGCGATTTACCCACCTTAAGTGGATGGGGGAGGGGTGGGGTAAAGTCAAAAAATGAAATTTGCTTATGAAAGTTGGGGTCGGGGAGGGGGAGGGGGTAAAACCGCACTATAACACAAGACAGTTACCATACAAAATATATCATTATGTAGAAAAGTGGATGGAAAATGCCCCTTTGGACCTTTAATCCCGTCAAAGTCAAATATACAGATAATCATTCAAGCCTAAAGTGGAACAAAAAGCAAAACCATGGCAATTGAACAACGTGTGGAATTAGAACATATCCATCTGTCCATGCTTGTACAGTCACCGTTAATTACTTTTCGAAAAACAGTTAAATTCATTTCTGGTTACACTCTAATGGAGGTTTCGGTTTAGTTGATAAAACGAAAGTGAATACCAATTGTAACTTATTACGAAGCTATTTATTTTATAAAATATAATGACCAATTATGATGTGAAGCGGAGTTGCACACCTAATTAAGGGCTCTCTTCAGTTATAAAAGCTTCTGACATACACTAGCAACTTGCTTGAAACCGGACATGCACGTGACCACTACGGTAATGTCATGGACGGATATATAAAGTGCTAGGGCATCCCCACCAATGAGCCACCGAGCCTTACGTGTGACGTAATATAATACCATTTACAAATTAAAGCTATCTGGTATAATGTAAAGTTATAGAACTTTAGATATGCATATAGGCCTACTTTTGAGGGATTCTATGAACGGTTTAATGATACATCTATATCAAAGCAAAATTAACTTTATTTCACATTTTAGGTTTAAAAAGATATGGTATTCAGGTATTAGAGAAGTTAATATTTTACAGTAGGCCTATATTACAATGGGAATAAAATGTTCTTCGAACTTTTAAGTTTACGAGCAGGATTTACAATTTGATAATTAGGCCTGTGACATTGACATAACCTTTTCTAAATTGCCTGAATTCATTTGGTCTATTTATAGCTACATTGCAAGTGTTTGGCACACAACGAATTTTGATAACATGCAGTTATCTGCCAGGTCAGGACACATTTATTATATCTTTGGATACAGAATCCAAAGTATTGGTATGGGATATAATAAACAGAGATAAATGATAACACACTTTTATGCAGCAGTTTATAACGTATGCATGAGTCAGCAGACCACAAAACCTGCAGTCAGATCTTGATGGGTTTTCGTCTTTTCTTTAGCTTGTCATCATTTTATTTTCAGTGGCGTTTACAGAGGCGCTGGTTGGGGTGGATGGCCGTACTTATGAAATAAAAAGAAGGGGGTGGTCAGTACCACCAGGAAGGGGCTATTGCCTGGTTCAGGAGTCTTGGGGTTCCAGGTCATATCGGCCGGTACCAGGGGCGCAGAACTTTGTCTGAGTTTGGGGGCGAAAACTTGAGCAGTGTGCGGGACTTTTTTCCCGGCTTTCGGCAATGTCCTCTTTTTCACCTCTTTGGCCAGTTGGCCGGGTTTCTAAAGTAAATTCCCACGCCCCATAGGCGTATGGGAGACGTTTGAATTGGGGACGGAATTAAATTTCTCCCAATAAGTGTAGTAACCCCCACTCCCCCCCCCCCCCTACCTTCCCTTCCAAAAACTAAAAAATAGTATGCAAACGATTGTTCTGGAAAAGATATCAATTTATTTTTTATTTTAAATTTTTTCTTTCGTAGATATGCAATATTTTCTCTCATTTTTTATCAAAGCTTTCCGAAAATGAAGGCAAATCACACGAAAATTGAGGTAAATTTCACAAAATGAAGCTAATTTCACCAACATGAAGGATATTTTACGAAATTTTAAGAAAGTTTCCAAAAATTAATAGAAACTTCTTGAAAATTGAAGTAAATTTGCCGAAAATGAAGGAAAATGCGTCAAAATTGAAGCAAATTTCACGAAAATGAAAGAAATTTAACGAAAATAGGAGATATTCCGTAAATTGAAGATTACCAATAAAAAAAGAAGCCTTATAAAGGGCCAACTCATATTTTTTGGCGAAACAATACTTTCGCAATCGCCCCTGCAACCCCCTCTCCTTGTGATATGCGCCTATCCATGGCCTCTTTTAAGGAATTTTCATTGATTTCCAAACATTGGGAAATTCGTCACTTATTCATACGGATTCCCAGTTTGCAATCCAGGCGTAGTTTTTTTGGGGGCCAAAAATGGACACCGGAAGCTCTGCGATTTGGGGCAAAATGTTCCATTTGTTCCAAATGCCAACCACTAGCAGACTAGAGAAAATTAAGAAGGGAATAACTTGCTCAGGGGTTGATATAAAAGGTAATTGACTGATATGGGAAATTTGAATTGCAAATTGGGAAATTATTAACATCAAATTGAAAAATGAGGTAAAACTATACAAAAAATTAGGAAATTACACAAAAATCAGGTTAACTTATAGAAATATTGCGTAAGATTGAAGAAAATTGAGCAATATTTCCCAGAAATTGAAGAAAATTTTCCGAAAATGAAGAAAATTTCTCAAAAATTGTCCGAAAATGAAGGACCGTCCCGAAAAGGAAGCAAATTGAAGAAAATTTGAAGAATATATCCCAAAGTGAAGGGAATTTCCTGAAATTTGAAACAGATTTTCAAATAATTATCATTAAATTATCTGATGTGTGTGCCTCCAATGTATCACTTCAATACCTTTAATTTATCTTTGTTTGTTTTGTTTTTTTGCCGCACGAGCACACGATGTACGAATGTAGCGACGAGTGACACTCGTACGTACGTTAGGTTTATTCGTATTACGCAACACCATATAAAACAACAGTACATAGCGTCAATGGCACGTACGTAATTGGAAGGGTGACAGGGTGACCAAGTTACTAAGTAATGCTAATGAATGATAATGAATTTAACGAAATTGGAGAAAATACCGTTGTCCTGAACTCAAACATGTATACATACAAATTCACGGCATGTATACCTTAGGACGTTTTGTAAACCTGGCTTGGCCTACCTTTACTGCGGCCCCCCCTCCCCCCCCCCCACCCCTCCCTTATTAAAAAAAAAGTTATGCGTGAGCTTAGTTACTAACCAACGTATGAGAATATTCATCTTATTTGGAGACCAGTCATCGGATTTTACCATCACTGGTCTCCAAATTTTACCAAGCTGCCGAGTGGTCTCCAGTCTTGGTACCACTTAGTACGTTAAACGAGGCCTTGATTACTGTCCCTTAACACGATGCCTTTACAAATTCCATTGTGTCACGACTTTGTAAGACTTTTTTTAATTATACCCTTGCAAGTTTGTGAATCCCCACCAGGGCCACCGAGAGGATTGCGGGGCCCGGGGGCCCAAACTAAAAATCCGGGTCCCATATCGGACAATTCTGAAAAAGCCAAAAAATAAAAGGTCATCACCTATTTCCGTTCCAATTTTACACCGTTTTCGCCTTGTCAAGCATTGGTGTTCGGCAATTTATGAGCGCATATTCCTTTTCTTAAATTGTAACGGCCATAGGCAGGGCCTCGTGCACTTAACGTACTAATTGGTATCAAAATTGGAGACCAATTAAGTGTGCAAGCTCTTTTCTTTCAGTATGCTATGCATATGAGCATTAATAACATGCCCAACGTGCATCAGATAAAGGCATCATATTACACTCGCGCGTGTCGGCAATGTAATTAGATCGTAGCTGTACCAGGACAAGCAAATAATGATATCATATTAGGTTGCCCTTGCTCTGGCGAGGCGTGTGATGTGCAACCGTCGATTTTGGCCAAAATCGGCGGTTGCAGTGCATACTAAACGGAAAGCGGAGGTACACGTCATATGACAGTGACTCGGCGAAATTTGGAGACCAGTGGTAAAATCCGATGACTGGGTCTCCAAAAAATTGATTCTCAACTTGAGTTTTATAAGGTTGTGAGATAACGATTCTCATACGTTGGTTAGTAGCTAAGCTCACACAACATGTTTTTCGGGGGTGGGGGAAAACGGGAAGCATGCCCGCCCCCCCAAACTACTACTACTACTACTACTACTACTACTACTACTACTACTACTACTACTACTACTACTACTACTACTACTACTACTACTACTACTACTAACTACTAATACTAATACTAATAATAATAATAATAATAATAATAATAATAATAATAATAATAATAATAATAATAATAATAATAATAATAATAATAATAATAATAATAATAATAATAATAATAATAATAATAATAATAATAATAATAATAATAATAATAATAATAATAATAATAATAATAATAATAATAATAATAATAATAATAATAATAATAATAATAATAATAAATAATAATAATAAATAATAATAATAATAATAATAATAATAATAATAATAATAATAATAATAATAATAATAATAATAATAATAATAATAATAATAATAATAATAATAAATAATAATAATAATAATAATAATAATAATAATAATAATAATAATAATAATAATAATAATAATAATAATGATGATGAATAACGATACGATGATAATAATAATAATAATACTAATAATAATAATAATAATAATAATAATAATAATAATAATAATAATAATAATAATAATAATAATAATAATAATAATAATAATAATAATAATAATAATAATAATAATAATAATAATAATAAATAATAATAATAATAATAATAATAATAATAATAATAATAATAATAATAATAATAATAATAATAATAATAATAATAATAATAATAATAATAATAATAATAATAATAATAATAATAATAATAATAATAATAATAATAATAATAATAATAATAATAATAATAATAATAATAATAATAATAATAATAATAATAATAATAATAATAATAATAATAATAATAATAATAATAATAATAATAATAATAATAATAATAATAATAATAATAATAATAATAATAATAATAATAATAATAATAATAATAATAATAATAATAATAATAATAATAATAATAATAATAATAATAATAATAATAATAATAATAAAAATAATGATGATGATGATGATAATAATAATAAATAAATAAATATAAAAATAAATACAAATTCATAGTAAAGGTATGCCAAGTCAGGTTTACACAACGTCCTTAGGTATTTATGCCATGGATGTATAATGTAAAAGACACTAAAGGTCTTGGTGGTCGTGTCGGTACTCAGTTTAGTTCCGTACCTCCTTCAATGAACTTTCCATAACTTTAACCGCAACGAGAGGAATCCCTCTAGATAGTTCAGTCAATGGCTCATTCTTCGGCTTTAGGTAACATGCACTCAGTTTTAACTGACAAAAGTCTAATAGTCGTAACACATGTTACCATGTTATAACACAAGCCAATTTCCACTGATGCACGGTTTTTAACCATTATCAGTATTTACTGTTCCTGCTATGCGAATCGGATGCACCCTATTTTTTTCGGAAAACGTTCTTCAATGTCCTTCATTTTTAGACAATTTTCGATACATTTTCTTAAATTTCCTTTATTTTCGGATTTTTTTTTTCAATTTCTGGGAAATATTGCTTGCTTAATTTTCTTCAATCTTACACAATATTTCTATAATTTAACCAAATTTTTCTGCAATTTTACCTCATTTTTCTTTAGTTGCTACCTAATTTTTTAATTTGATCTTAATATTTTCCCAATTTGCAGTTCAAATTTCCTATATAGGCAAATTATCTTTTATAATACCCCAGAGCAAGTTATTCTCTTCTTATTTTTCTCCAATGGTTGACAGAGAGGATGGCGTGGGGAAAAGTGTGAGGAAAATAGAAAATATGTTATCAAAATGGAACATTTTGGACATACAAAACGCCCCAAATCGTAGAGCTTCAGGGGGCTTCGCCTACTGGACCCCTGCAGGGCTTCGCCTCTGGGCCCACCAAGGGCCCTTAAGCGGGCGCCTGGACCCCACGCCGTTAAGCGCACGCATTACTTGCGCAGTGCCGCCTTATGGCGCCACCGTGTGATTATAATCAGAATCTGGTGTGACCAATTTCGGCCCACCCAAAAATCACCCGTCGATTGCAAACTGGAAATCCGTATGAATAAATGGCGAATTTCACAATGTTTGGAGACTAGTCAAAATTCCTTCAGCGAGACCCTGGCAGTAATATACAATCAAAGTCAACGTTTCTGATTGTTCATATACAAATACCGACAACCAATCAAAAACCGCCACGGAAGTGACTAGCACCCTGTATATATACACACACAATGCGTACAGTACATACTTAATTAGAAACAATCTGTGGCTGGAAGGACCGGTCGGTCTGAGGGCCGCTATGCGGGCTTTCGGACCGGTTTGTAAGTTGGTATTTAAACAACGTAACAATTAAAAGTTCCCAGCTCTACTTTAAGAAGGGTCTAAAAACAAAACAAAAATATTGAAATTCAAAATATAAATATGCTTTGTTTTAATATGGAAGCCATTGGAGCTTGTTTTAATTAATCCGCGGGCGAGAGAGAGAGTTGAACACACAATTACAATGAAATTCGGTTATGATGGTAACAATGCTATCACGAAACGCTTAATACTACCCGGACGAGAACACAGGTACGACGTTCGGACAGACATAACATCGACAACCAAAATGTCCACGGCACTAACCAGTTGGCCGCACTGGCGTGTCTACCCACCCCAGGATTGAACCCGGGGCCTCGTGGTCTGTAGACAGGTATGATAACCGCTACACCACAGTAGGTAGATGAATCCGCGGGCGCGGCCCATGCTTTTTCTTTGAAAAAATTGCATGTGGGGATGTTCGTTTAGATAGCAGGCTTTTTAAGATGTACTGGTGGGCCACCAGTCACTTCATTTGGTCCGCCGAGCTTTTTCAAAAATTGTGGTACTTGTAAGTCAATTTTCATATAATTTGGAGGGAAAAATTTACTCTGAAGGGGTAATTTTTGATCTCACGCTGGAGCAATTTAAAAGATATTCGGTGACTTTGATGCAAAAAGGAATGGAAATGGTCACCTTATCTGAAATTCATAGCAACAACTGAACAATGAGATTAAGGCAGAGAAAAATGAATAAAGTGCCCTTTTCAGAGAGAAAAATGCCCTTTTAAAACTGAAAAAAAGGTCCCTTTTCAAAGAACTATATCTGATCTTTTCATTGAAGAAAAAGTTCACACAAATATCGTATCAAAAGAGAATTAAATTTTACCATTTGTACGCACTTTGCGCTCATGCATGCTCTAGCTATTTTTTACCGTAAAAACAACGCAGAACTTACAAATGTGGACGCGGTCTTCAGATGTAAATATGATGATGACTTACCTGTCCAAACAATCGCTCCAGTTCGCCAGACAAGCTCCTTTTCGATAAGTCAACGTTATACCGAAATTCGCACAAGTTTACAGAATATTCCAACAATGTTTACTGCGACCATAGAAGGGATTGTATACTTTCAAAACCCTTTGACAGTTTGTGTAGCTGTACAAGGTTGCGATTTTTATTTATTTTTATTTGTTTCTTCGTGGGCAAGAGGAATGACTTGTGACATATAGAATTTATCAGTACCAGTCCAACCGAAAATAAGTTGGCTTGATATTTGCTACGAATTTAAAGTACAATGAAAACAAGTAAACTTTGGATTTAGAGGTCTTATCTATAAGGTCCTTATTGAACTTTAGTCGGACATTGTTTACCAAAAGTGGAAGAAATGCAATTGTAGAGCGCACTACTGAAAAAAATTGAACTATCTAGTAGCGTAGAATCTGCACGTGGGTCGGGAGGGGAACAATGGGGAGTAGAGGGAAGGAGAGTGGAGCGGTGGTGGGAGGAGCGGGAGATGGAAGGAGTGGTAGGTTGGAGGAGCGAGAGGTGGGAGGTGGTAGGTGGGAGGAGCGGGAAGTAGGAGGATCGGGAGGCGGGTGGGTGGCATAGTAACATGTATACACTTCCCGGTGAGCATAGCGACGCTGAGAATTATATATCAGCAGCAAATTTGGAATCGTCGAAATGAAAAAAAAAAACTTAAAGATTTATGGATGAAATTAAAAGACTTTTGCGAAAAGTGCATTTTGCAGATTGCCAATAAATGTGTGAGCACAATGGCGAAACTAACGGGGTGCATGGGAGAGGGGAGGCAATCTCCCTCGTCAAGCCTCAGTTAGACTTTTGTCGGAAAATGTAATCCATGGTCGGGAAATATATCAAACTAACATAATCAGATAATGCAATGATGACACTAATTTCGTCACAAAAGTTTATAAAGGAGCTTAAAAGAAGGGAGAGGCGGGCAAAGAGTCATTAGTGATATTCCTTACTTTTCTGTTGCTGGAGGGAGGAAAGGTTCCTCGGCCTCTGGATTTCCCTGAAAACTCTAATTAAAGAAGTTTTGCACTTTATTTTCGGCGCAAAAATGTGTGTGTTGGGGGTGGATGAATACAGATTCCTTACGAAATTTGCCGAGTTGATGATACCAATTTGTCGAAAAGCTTTGGCTCACGTCCCACCAAAACATTATAGCTACCCCACTGGGTAAGCCCTCATTTAACGTGAAGCGAACGTTAATCACTAGTTCAACTTGAGGTGGGGGTGAGTCAGTTATTTTGAGGGGCAAAGCACATTCTGCAGTGGCGGACATAAGGAGAGGTCCATGGTCAGAGCCTCAAAATGTGAACAATGTGACATAAAGTATTGAATGGCCATAAAATGAAAATTGTAAAAATGAATTTGATCTTTTTTTTCCGCTTGATGTGATAGCTTAAATTCAGCCACAGTCAAAACTTCAAGGTTTTCAGTGTGCAAGTGTAGTGTATATCTATTATTAGGGTGCACATTAAATTTTCCGAAACAAGATCTACCTTTAAAGAATTAACATTTACTTTTACACCTCTAGATATATGCCAGGACAAGCGCACGAATTTGACTTATTTTAATGCGGTGGACCCAATGAACTTGCCAAGGCGGAAAGTGGATAAACGTCCGTCCCCTTAGAAGGACAATGAGGTCCATTCACCATTGCCCACTTTTCCCACAGGTTGGGTGGGAGACAGGTGCACGTGATGCAAAAGACAAACCTCTGCGCTTGATGTCAGCGTATCGTTCTGTATTTCTGTGGAAAAATCACTTGTCATATCGCGGTTGAACCCGAAACTGGGAAACGTTCAATCAACTGAGCTACCTGAGACCCTAAATTCTCTTAACAATGGCACGCGCCACAAAACATTCAAAGAAAATATGTTGAAGCAAAATTGGTATTATTATTGATAACCCTTTCTTTTTGCCTGAGGTCTCATTCCACATATATGCAATTTCTTTTACTAAAATCACTTACGGGTACTATTACTATAAGTGTAACTAAATCCCACCTATCATTTTCGCAGTTCCTTCCATCGGTGCCTTTGTTACAAGTGATGAAAAATATGGATGCACTGTATGATATTAGTCAGTTGTCCAGGCCCTCGCTTTCGTTGCACCCCCTCCCTTCCTTGTCACCGAGGTTTGGCACGCAGGAAGGTTTATTCTTATACTTCATTTATCATTTCAACTTGTTTCCAATGTAAAACGAGATTATTTTTGAGAAAACACGAGTAAAATAGGTACTAGTTTATACCTGAATATATCCAGCAACTGCGAAAACAGGCCTGCCGCGAGTAACAATATCGATGTTTTTAGCCAATGGAAAAAGAGCATAATTTTTTCTCGCTTTTCTTGCTCAATAAATTGTGACACAGGTAGATGAAAACCCCAGCAATATGTTTATCATACCTGCAATAGGAAAGTATAAACGATATATTAGACTACTATGGTTAACACTCAACAACACGTTTTAAAGAATGTGTTTATGAGGTTGAACCAAGTTCAAATTATGACAAAATTCCTACAAATTCCAAATTTCTTGCCTTGGATTGAACACAACTCAAAAACTATACAACTTTTGTTTTGCTGTAAAAGGCATCATACTCAGAATTTGCTGTTGTTCCACGTAAATAAAACCTGCTACTTGTCGCCAGGCCATTTGATGTTGTTTGACGTAAATAAAACCTGTTGCTTGTCGACGACATTTGATGTGAAAATAAAACCTGCAATTACAATAAAACAGGATCGTAAATAAAACGCCTGCGTATTCGGTTATAATAGTAACAATGCTGTCACGAAATAAAACCTGCTGCTTGTCGACGACGAGTGAACACACAATACGACCCGGACGATAGAACACTGCTACACGGATACGACGTACGGACAGACATAACATCGACAACCAAGTCAATGTCCACGGCCTTTGATAACCAGTTGTGGTGCACTGGCGTGTCTACCCAACCCAGGCTTGAATCCAGGGCCTCGTGGTCTGTAGACATGTATGATAACCGCTACACCACAGTAGAAACTTGTCGCCAGGCCATTTGATGTTGTTTGACGTAAATAAAACCTGCTGCTTGTTGCCAGGCCATTTGATTTTGTTTGACGTAAATAAAACCTGCTGTTTGTCACCAGACCTTTAAAGGACCATATGTTGTGATAAAAATAAAGACGCGTTTCATTTAATTCCACACATTTCTTTATCAATTCATCATAATAGGTGTGCATTGACAATGTTGATCAATCAAAGTACCTGGCCTTCACCTTTAGGAACTCTTCAGACAATCAATCTTTGATTAAACTTGTGGGCGATGTCATCAGAACTTAAGCCAGGATTGGAAAATTGGGCATCTCTTTCATGAGCTAAAAGTCACTAGTTCTCTTATTTGCCCCAATTGGAAATTCCACATTTACAGAGAATGAATTACAAAATGAATCAGTTGTTTTGCTGAATAATCATGTTTTAAAGATAGGTTAATGAAGCTAAAATTCCCATGAGACACACACTTAACTAGGTATTCATTGTGTTACATACCACTAATTTTTGTAATAGCAGGATTAAAGTTTGTCAAAAATTAGAATTTATTTAAAATAAACTTTATTTGCATAAAGTAAAAAGGGTGACTGGCCTGAAATTGAAACAAGTTATAAACACAATTGATGAACACTATGCTGTTTCCATTTTTAAAACAGTAGCTCATAATTTAAATCACATCCTCTCATTTCCAATTTAATAACCAAATCAAGTTGATATTTTTTCAGATATTAGAATTATGACCATGAGGCTGCTACAAACATGATTTTGAATTTGAATCATGCTTTTATAGATGTGTACATGTAAACCTTGAGATGTTCATATGAAGATGCTGCTTCATTGTATTCCTCTTGTCAAAAGCTGCAGGAAAATTACCAACATCATTTGTGGAATCAGAATCAAAGGTTTTCTGCGTTGGACTGGTCTGTAACTTTGGGCATGGATGATGTTTAGTCACATTTATTCATTCAATGTTGTCTGAAAGATTTCAGTTGATGTAAGACATGAATCTGATGTTGTGAATTAATGGCACAGAATCAGAAAGTACCAGTTAATCAACAAAAAGGATGGTGTATGTTCGCGGATATGGTCTAGTATAATGTTTGACCTTAAAGTTATACATAGAGTTATCTCTGGACTATATGGTTTACCAAATATGTAAATTTGACTACATTTTAGCTATCCATGCCTCTAACTTCTACGAAATGAATATAGTTGGTTTAGTGCAAGGATGGATCGTGGATTGATAGGAAAGTATAAGGGGAGGGGGATTAAATTAAGTTGAGAAATTTAAAACATTTTAAAACATTTTACACCTTTATAATAGTTAATACACTTCATATGTTTCTTTTGAAAATAATTATGGATGGTAACATGGATGAAAAACATGGACATTTGATGTTTATTATTATAATTATTATTATCATTTTTATTATTATTATTATTATTATTATTATTATTATTTTATCATTTTATTATTATTATTATTATTATTATTATCATTATTATTATTATTTTATCATTATTATTATTATTATTATTATTATTATTATTATTATTATTATTATTATTATTATTATTATTATCATTATTATCATTATTATTATTGTTATTATCATCATTAATACACTTATTAAGCGCACATTATTACGTAACAAAACATCATCATCATCATCATCTATGGCGCTTTACAAATAACAAAAACAAAATACATCAAACTAAAATTATTATTATTACGAAATATAGACTAAAAAATGTAAAACTAAAACTAAAAAAATATAGACCCAAAACAAATATAATAACCAAAACAAACTCACTTAGACTAATACAAGATTAAAATAAATAAAAATTAAATGGTGGTCAATAAAAACTTTGGAATAGAAGAGCACAAATAGTTACGACTTAAAAATAATAAAAAATAAATAAACAAAAATTAATATTTTAAAAATTAATAGATAAAATCAAGGCTGCACGGGACTCTAATGATCAAAAAATAATTATACAAACGGTTAAAAATATGTGTTTTAAGACAAGTTTTAAAAGTGGAAACAGTATCAGATAGTTTAATCTTAGTAGGGAGGGCATTCCAAAACCTGGGGAGCCAACTGAGAAGGACCTGTCACCGAAGGTTTTGCGCCGGTACGAGGGACATTTAAAATACAATTGGTACTTAATTTGAGGGAATAATGGTACGGTCGGTGTGATAATAATTCATAAAGGTAGGAGGGGGCCATGCTATGTAAAACCTTGTATGTTTAGAATTGATACGTTCAATGATTGGAAGCCAATGAAGGGACCTAAAAGCAAGAGAAACAGTGAATGACATATCTAGGTTCAAAATTACACGAGCTGCCATATTTTGAATCCGTTGCAAACGATTAATAGTAGAATTTGGTAAACCATATAAGATAGAGTTGCAAAAGTCAAAGTGTGATGTAACCAGAGCTTGTACTAGAGTTCTTGTAGCGTCCACTGATAAATGTTTTCTTGTTTTTGTTTTTTTATATTGGACAAGTTATAATAAGTTATAACTGGCTATTTTACACTTTTCATTTACATGTTTGTCCATGGACAAAATATCGTCCAAGTAAACTCCAAGGTATTTCACCTTTTCCTGCCAGTTTGTAGTGGAAGACCCAGTTGTAATATGGGTGAAGCCACGTTTAACAAGCTGATTGCGAGATACATAAATGATGAATTCCGTTTTAGCATTATTCTTCTTTAAACGATTTTGAATCATCTAAAGTTTAACATCACGCAAACAACCTTCCATGGCAGAAACAGCATAGCCCATGACTTCTGGGAGCTGTTTTGAAATTGTCTGGGAAAAGGTACTTCCATAATCCGTGTAAAGCACAGGACCGGCACATGATCCTTGTTATACACCTTGATAAAGCGGTTATTTATTTGAGAAGCTCTCATTAACTAGGACACTCTGGGTTCGGGGTCAGAGATAACTATCAAACCAAGATTTCACATTGTCCTTTACGCCGAAGTTGTTACTGAGAAAATTGAGCAAAACATCATGTAAAAACAATATATTACAACAATGTGAAGGAGATACAGGCGCGCCCTGACTCCTTCTGGATTTTCCCCTTGCATTTTTGGTGTGTGAACATCTATCTAGGCCTATATCGAAACTGATGGAACTAAGAAACCTATTAAGTCCCTTAGTTTATTCATTTTGATTATATTAGTATTTATTGCTTCTCATTGATTGAATTTATCAGGAAATGATCTGAAATAAAAATATATGAAGTGTTCCCTAGTTAATTAATATCTTTAATTCCAATAATGAACAGTTGAGACAAAAATGATTTCAATTCAAATAAACTGCTCAATGTTGGGAATAAGGATGGTAATTATACGAAGGTCAATGTTCCATTTCCGATCATTTCCGGTTCCACCTGAAAAAATACTCCCAATACAAATACTTTTTCTTCCTTGCAAAAGAACTTTATTATATTTCATATCATATAATATTTCATATCATTCAAGGAAAGGATGTTTGATGCAAAGAAATAAAATGCATTTGTGATCAAAATTTCAAGATATCAGCCTGTTTTTTTCCTTTTAGAATTGAAGTATCCCTTTAAGTCATGAACTTGATCGTATAACCTTTTACCTCTGAATTTTCTGTCCACGTTGTTCTCGTCATACATATATTTCATCTCTGCAAAAGAAAAACACTTTTATACTTTTATAGCAATGTATCATGAACATTGCTCCAAACTTGATTTTCCTTAAAAAAAAAAAAGCAACGGAACTACTGTATGATGTGACAAAAGATACAATTTTTGTTCCCAAATTAATTGTTTTCCCAAAAAGTATCTCGTTTAAAAAAAATGTTGCTGAGGTGTTCCTTAACAATACCCAACCTTCAAACCTTGGCCAAAGAGTGCAACGACGGTCAATTTTTAAGCATATTTTTGGGGTTGAGCCCACTGATTATGACGTTTGTGCCTGGCGCCGTTTAAAGTAGCCATTTCAGTTCTTACATGGAACTAATATTCTGCGTTGGCGGCTAAATTGGTAACAGTTCCACTAAGCCATACAGCAACGGTTCCGATCACACCCAATCACTCATTCTAGATTTTCTGGGGATACACAACAGATGCATATTTTTTATTGCCCTTGGACTCTGTAAAACAAACAATATATGTTGTACATATAACTGCATGTTTAAACAATATTGATGTTCAGTATAATAAATTTAAGCTATGTAAATTGTATCGTGAATGAGGTAGAACGATGTGTTAAATGTACGGTGATCTTCTAAGTGTTTCTTTACAAGATGTAAAGTTTTTCTAAATTTTATATTTTACTTCATAATTCAAATTATCACTTAATGTTTTAACGGTGTTATATAATGCACGCATTTTACGATATAAGCTACCTCCCATGTATACTGTAAGCAGGCTTTAATTTGCGGGTAGTATGCATACAATTACTCATGCAAGAACATCTTAATAATAACCAAACTTTATTCCCCACTAACAGATTAGAGTAAGGTGAACAACTAATGGGTCTCATTTTTATTTTATGTCTTTCGACATAAAAAGCAAGCTTAGTCTCACAGCTGAAAGCTAAACTGATCATAACAAGATAAAATTAATGCCTCTACTTAATACAATTTACTGTAATGCATATCGTTGCTGTTGTCTGTTGAAAGCTATGTGAATACCCATAAAAGAATAAAATAGTACAAACAACTTTAAATACTTTAAGGAAGATCCTTGCTGGAAGGCTTAAGTTCTACTGGAAAAGAAGAATATCTTTCAAAATGTAAAGACCTTGTAATTAATATTCAATGACCTAATATAAATGTCAAACATTTACATCAGTTTCAGACTCTAGATACAAACAAGAACGTACAAACACTATCGATAAAGATCTTCCATACTAAATCCATGCCAGCAGAATAAAGTGCATTACCTATATTCGATGACATTCCTATCATACTCGATGTCAATGCTTCACGTTATCTGCTTATGGTCATGGACTCGCCGGAAGCATACGACACAGTAACATCATAAGCACTTGTGTTTCTGTAGTCTAGACGAAGAAATAAAAAATAAATCTCCATGTGCAATCATGAAAGATGCGATAGAACAGCATTAAACCATTCAAGAGCATTAAAAACGCAGGGTTTAAATTTTAATGACAAATGAAATCCCAGGTGTTCCGGCAGAGTAATAAAACGGGCAGGAAACCAGGAACCTTTGTGAAGATATAGGAAAATTGATCAAATAAATTCTTTAACAAATGAAGCAAAATCGGTGGTATTAATTTTTTTGAATGATTGGAAAAATTGAGGAAATTATTGTTATAAATCAAAAATATTAAAATTTCATGTCCGCCACACATAAAAGTATAGCGCCACCACTAAAAGACAAGCGCCACCACTAAAATGCTAGCGCCACCACCAAAATGCTAGCGCCACCACTAAAATGCTAGCGCCACCACTAAAATGCTAGCGCCACCACTCAGGTATTCAGACGGCCTTAGTGGTTTTCCATTTTCCTTTTTCCGACTTTTGACAATAAAAAAAGGTTATTGATCCTTTTGGAGTATGTATCCGTTTTTGTATCTATCAGGCATGTTGATTACTTCTAGATTATAAATCACAGGTTATAAATGTTAGACTTTAGATAGAGAGTTTAATGATTTAGAGCGGTATAATGTACATCTTGCGTTCACCCCAGATTTTCCTTTCACCTTGTCAATTTATTTTTTTAAATCTTAAAAGTTACATACTTGTATCACAAAATACTGACGAGCCCCCCATCCTTTGCAGCATGTATCAAACTAAACAATCTCACTGTAATCAAGTCCCGTGTCTCTGACAAATACAACTCTGGTTTCGTACGTAGTATTAGCTTAAAAGAGAGCGGATTACATATTCCAAACTTAAGTAGACTTGTATGAATGAAAGTAAAATTCTAAACGGTAAGGCTCAGAGTGAGTCATCATGATAACTTTGTATCTTTGTAAACATGTTGCAAATCATCCAACTGTTTATATATATATATATATATATATATATATATATATATATATATATATATATATATATATATATATATATACATATATATATATATATCTATATATATATATATATATATAAATATATATATATATATATATATATATATATATATATATTTATATATATATATATATATATATATTTATATATATATATATATATATAGATATATATATATATATATATATATATATATATAGATATATATATATATATATATATACATATATTTACATATACATATATATATATATACATATACATATATATATATATATATATATATATATACATATATATATATACATATATATATATATATACGTATATATATATATATATATATATATATATATATATATATATATATATATATATATATATATATATATATATATATATATATATATATATATATATATATATATATATATATATATATATATATATATATATATATATATATATATATATATATATATATATATATATATATATATATATATATATATATATATATATATATATATATATATATATATATATATATATATATATATATATATATATATATATATATATATATATATATATATATATATATATATATATATATATATATATATATATATATATATATTTAGAAAGCTAGTGACAAACCTTACAACTGAGCTTGATACACCAGGCATAAAAAAAAAAGCTGTTACATATGGGAAACATATTATTGAATCTCCAAAAAGAAGATGAACATGCATTTCGTATTAATTATCAATGTAAAAAATATTTGACTGCCCCACGGTTGTCAAAGGTTAGAACATTCAAGAACCGTCTTATGTGTACAAAGGCGTACAGGCCATAAGTTTTCTAGAGGGAAAGTGTGTTTGACTCAAAGATGTTTTCCTCTTACAAACTTTTGCCCAATTTGTTTGAAAATTTTAGTACAAAATTTGCAACCTACTAGCAAATCATTATGATTATCTTTGTTTGTATTTCATGTATTTTGGGCCAAATTCAGTGTTATCTTTACCAAAATTTCCTACTTTTCAAAGTAAAGGTGAGGTAATTGATGTTTAACCGATACAAAAAGTATTTGGAGATCAGTTATTTATTACTTGTCTGTCTGACAGTTGATGCCTTCATAATTCGGCGGGCATTTGGTAACTTCAACACCTGAACAATAATCGAAAGGCCCGTGGAGAGAGAATCTTAGTTGTATATACATCTTCTCCGATTGTAAACCCTCAGTGGTATAAAGAGGGATTCGCATCGTCCTCGATGATGATCGTTTCAATCCATGATAAGGCCCCCGTCAACTGTGTATAGGGTGTAAGCTGTATCATACTGGTTATCAAAGGCCGTAACCATCTTGATATAATGTCCAGCACTGGATGCTTTCAGGACGTTACACCTTGCTATGTTTGCTATACGCATTGCCTATGTACCACTCAATGGTGATCGAAATTCTCTTTCTGTCAACGACCTACAATTGCACATTTTTGTTGTTGTAGTAACAAACAAGTGGTGTGGGTTCTAAAAACAAGAAAGCAAAAAAGATGACTTAATGTTTGCAGATTCCTGTTTAGTGATAATGTTTTATAAGAATGACCAGATGCATTTGCATTTCGTGTTATCGATTGTATAACGCCTTAAAACTATACTCAACAAACTATATCTCTAATGTGCAGCATGATATCGAATTTACCAGGTATAAAGCTTGAGTTAATTTACAAAGACATGTGGGGAATGAGACTTGCAAAGCCTTTTACCCGTGGTCCTGTAGTTGAATTCAAACCTTCCTCAAAACTGAACTGACCTTCAGAAAGAAGACAAAAAGGACATGAAAACTGTGTCAGTTCTTTTACCTCCAATGGTCTATATTAACCGCTTTCATAAACCTTTCTGTGATTAACATTTAAAGAAATATAACATTTTCATGCTTCACTTCAACACTGAACTGGAAATAGGGGTTAAGCAGCCAGAGCATCATATTAGAAGAAAAAAAACCAAACCAAATATATTTAGAATTGTGATGCATGAATGCAAAGATGGTTTAAGATCTTCATAAAATTCAACGGAATTTTCCTTATTTTCATCAATTTAAAAAATAGGGATGCTATTTTTCATATGAACTTACAAACCAACCGTAATCATTTCTAAATATTATTTCATTTGAATTTTATTGTTCAATGACATTGTTGTATTGTCTAATTTATTTTATTTCACAATAGAAATGAGACGAGTGATATTTCAAAATTCCCAAAAAGTCTTCACTTTTCGAAGAGGGTGTAAAGGCATCTAATGAAAAAGAAAAAGTTTAAAAGACTAAAAGAGAAAAAGAACAATAGAGTGTTACATAAAATATTATCAATCATGTAAATTTTTCTAAAAGATCATCAAAACAAGACGAAACTATGGTCTTATTTTAAAATCTTGTAATAATTTCAGGTGTATGAAAGTGAATGAAAACATCTTAAGTGTATGTAACTTAAATGCTAGATAACTAAAACATTATTTTGCGTCAAAGTTCAAGTTTTTATCAGCTGAATGAAAGGTACGCTAACAACGTGAACCTATCCTCTATCGGCGTAAAACCCAGGCTGTTTCTTATGGGTTATTTATACTAGCTTATTTCATTCTCTACTTACCATTTAGGTGTGTATTGTACGTGATCCATATCATCGCTTTCATACATGTATGTATTATCTTCATATTGTGTCTTATAAAAGATAAAACCTGGGGAAAACTGCTGACTCATTAGTACATTTAATATATATTTCAACTTCAAATATTATTGGTTTAAGTTCACATCATGCAGATAAAGGCGCCATCTGAGGCAGTTGCAACATTAAACCTGATAACCTAAAAACTCACAACACGTGGGAAAACTACCAAAGACTCGCCAATTTCACATTGTTCTCCACCGAATCCATAGGTGCAGGTACAGTTGCAACTAAGGCCGCTGCTTTGGCCGCTTCCGCCGTTCAGGCACACAGATGGCACCAGAACACATGGATCGGTGTCTATGCAAATGAAAAATGTTATCTATACAAATGAGAAACGTTATCTATACAAATGAGAAACGTTATTTATACAAATGAGAAACGTTATCTGTACAAATGAGAAACGTTATCTATACCAATGAGAAACGTTATCTATACAAATGGGAAACGTTATCTATACAAATGAGAAACGTTATCTATACCAATGAGAAACGTTATCTATACCAATGAGAAACGTTATCTATACAAATGGGAAACGTTATCTATACAAATGGGAAACGTTATCTATACAAATGAGAAACGTTATCTATGCAAATGAGAAACAATCACTTAATTGAAAATCACCACTTTATGATTGTTAATGAACTTAAACATGTCATTTCGACTCATGACACTGATCTTAAACTGTTGCCTAACGAGACTCACATGGTAGTGTGGAATATTAAGATCATGAAATGATAAGAAAACATTGATTAAAGATAATGATGTCTAAGTCTCCTTTCGCTGGATATAAGATTGCAGAATGAAAACTTGGATTTCATGAGGACAGTCTTGATTTCAAGAAGAAAAGATGACATCAATACAATGACAAACATGGAATGGATCATATACCATGAATACAATCAATGTCTACATAAAAGAGAGTCAAACTATTATAAACATCGACCAGTAATAAAATGCCACTTGCATGAAATGACGTTCATGTTAATTTTTTTGGCTTAAATATGCACCTCCTCTGACAAACAGAGTTAAAAACAATCTATGCTACTGTAACATTTTTTGTTACATAATTTTAGGAAAGGAATCTTTATTATGATATTTAAGATAAATGTAATATTTCATTAACAGAACGTAGTTCACGTATTTTAATGATACATTTTCTGATCTCTATGCATTCAATGTGGTGTTCCACAAGGATCAATTTTAGGTCAGTTCTTTTTATAATTATGTAAACGATATAAGTCATCATCCAGTTCTTCACTTGTTCCTTTCGCAGACGGTACTAATATATATTTTCCGATGACAATCTTTATAATCTGCAAGAATAGTTTGTAA
This sequence comes from Chiridota heheva, assembly GCA_020152595.1. Lineage (NCBI taxonomy): Eukaryota > Metazoa > Echinodermata > Holothuroidea > Apodida > Chiridotidae > Chiridota > Chiridota heheva. Next base: position 819,363 of record JAIGNY010002131.1, on the reverse strand, counting down.
TGAGTGTGATCTTTTTCACAACTGGCTTACTGCTAGTAAAGTATCTCTTATACTTGATAAAACCAACTATGTAGTATTTAGTAATGGTGAAGCTTCCTCTGATTTATAATTCATCTTAAATAGAAACCTCTTGATTACTAATGAGATATATATTTTCTAACTTAAGCATATTTTACCTAAACTTGTTCTTCGCTATATCTATGTTGGACCAGTTGTTGAACAATATGGTCTGTTGGACCAGTTGTTGACATGTGTTGGACCAGTTTTTGACGGTGTTGGACCAGTTGTTGACGGTGTTGGACCAGTTGATCACACGGTGTTGGACCAGTTGTTGACGGTGTTGGACCAGTTGTTGATTGTGTTGACCAGTTGTTGACGGTGTTGGACCAGTTAAGTTGACGGAGTGTTGGACCAGTTGTTGACGGTGTTGGGCCAGTTGTTGACGGTGTTGGACCAGTTGTTGACAGTGTTGGACCAGTTGTTTGAATGTTGGCAGTGTTGACGGTGTTGAAACAAATTGACGGTGTTGGACCAAGTTGTTGACGGTGTTGGACCAGTTGTTGACGGTGTTGACCAGTTGTTGACGGTGTTGGACCAGTTGTTGACGGTTGTTTGGACCAGTTGTTGACCAGGTTGATGGTTTGACCAGTTGTTGATGGGTGTTGTTGATGGTGTTGGACCAGTTGTTGACGGTGTTGGACCAGTTGTTGACGGTGTTGGACCAGTTGTTGATGCTGTTGGACCAGTTGTTGATGGTGTTGACCAGTTATTGACGGCGTTAGTTTGACCAGTTGTTGACGGTGTTGGACCTGTTGTTGATGGTGTTGACCAGTGTTGGTTTGACCAGTTGTTGACGGTGACCTGGACAGTGTTGGACCAGTTGTTGACGGTGTTGGACCAGTTGTTGAAGGTGTTGGACCAGTTGTTGATGGTGTTGGACCAGTTGTTGACGGTGTTGGACCAGTTGTTGACGGTGTTGGACCAGTTGTTGACGGTGTTGGACCAGTTGTTGACGGTGTTGGACCAGTTGTTGACGGTGTTGACCAGTTGCTGACGTGGTGTTGGACCAATTGTTGACGGTGTTGTCCAGTTGTTGACCAGTTGTGACCAGTTGGGATAGTTTGGACCAGTTGTTGACAGTGTTGACCAGTTGTTGACGGTGTTGGTTGTTGACGTTGTGTTGACCAGTTGTTGACGGTGTTGGACCAGTTGTTGACGGTGTTGGACCAGTTGTTGACGGTGTTGGACCAGTTGTTGACGGCGTTGGACCAGTTGTTGACGGTGTTGGACCAGTTGTTGACGGTGTTGGACCAGTTGTTGACGGTGTTGGACCAGTTGTTGGACCAGTTGTTGACGGTGTTGGACCAGTTGTTGACGGTGTTGGACCAGTTGTTGACGGTGTTGGACCAGTTGTTGACGGTGTTGGACCAGTTGTTGACGGTGTTGGACCAGTTGTTGACGGTGTTGGACCAGTTGTTGACACGGATATAATGTTTAAATCAGTTATATATCTCAATCGTGCCCGAGTAGTTTAGATATCAGAGTACGGGTCGGGCAACTGGGACAGTGTGAAAGATGCCCACTCACATATGGGCCATTTAAAGTTTGGGCAGAAAAAACTAAAAATCTTCCAGAGCTTCTTCCTCTGGACCCTTGGTACCAGAGCTACGTCCATGAACCCAAAAAGTTTGGCCAAATTTTGCTAAATTTTAAAGGGAAATTTCCTCTCTACTTGTTTAGAAATGGTATAAACTGAAAAACACTTATCTGAGTAGATTTTAACGTTAAAATTAATAATTTTCATTTTTCCATTAATTATGTTGTGGAACTATGTCTGTTTGTGTAGATTTTGGGGCAAAAAAAAAATACAAATTCCTCAGACCGAGGCTCCACCCATGAGCCCTTGAACACTATTGTCTGAAGTTTTTCAATTTTCAAAGGAATAGATTCAATATGAGAATGTAGAATTGTCTTGGTATCATCAATTAAATTTTCCGAAGTTTCTCAGTTCTGCAGTTTGTGTTTATTTTCAGCCATTCTGGGGCATCAAAGACAAGAAATCTTCAGAACTTTCTTGGGCTTCACACTTATACCCCTCCCAAGCACCTTATGTCGGACTTCTTCCCCCGGATCGTATATCCTTGCTTTGCCCCAGAACCCAACAATTTTTCCTTACATTTTGGAACTTTGTGTTTATTCTAAGCCATTTTGGTGCATCAAACAGTCAAAAACAAGAAATCTGCAGTCCAAGGTTTCACCCATGAACCTGCAAAAATGTGCCCAAATTGGAAGTATATCTGCTGTCTGTTTACCCTACACAATGCTTATCTAAGTGAATTATAAGAATTTCGTCTTATTGTCACTTAAACTGTCCGAGCTTTGTCAGTTTGTGTTGATTTTACGCCATTTTGGAAATTTTCAGACCATGGCTTCGCCCATAAACCCCACATAAACCCCAGGAAATTTCTCTTCTGCCATTTAGAAATGGCAACATAGATGTTAACATGAGAATTTAAAATTGTCTTCTTTTCATTCAATTAATTTTCAACCTTTGTGTTGATTTTCAGCCATTTTGGGAATACCTATCCCACAACTTGTTAAAGGGCGCATGTAATCACGACAACAAAAAAAAAAAAAAAAAAACTTTTAACAGTTTCTGCATAATACGATTTTAATGAACAAGTTAAACAAAGCGGTGGAATTCTATGAGCATATTAGGATGCGTCATGCTGTCAGGGATATAGAAAGCTTTCGAAAAGTAGGGGCACGACCTCTTAGGGGGCACTTTTCAAGTCATACGTCCCCCATTTCAATCTGTAGATAAAATAAGTGATCCCAAAACAACAAAGTAAAGTAAAAGGGGCACTTTATTTTTAGAAAGGGACACTTTTCCAATGGGGACACATTCATCCCGTACATGAGACTGACAAAAGTCGCCAGTTTCATACTATTGGGTCAGTAATTGAGGAGCACTTTTCATTTTCAAAAGGGGTATTTTTGTAATTTTTCGGAAAAGTGGGGGACGTGCCTCCTCCCCTCCCCCGTTCACACACCTAAGGGATGAGTAGTCCACATTAACACAGATACAAAGTGCATCACAAAGTGCATCACAAAGATGAATAAACACCAATCTATCAAATGAAATTTTCGTTTTTCAAATAAATAAAAACAATCTTCCTTCATTTTAGACTGATTTTTAGCATCTAAAATCGGGGAACGCATTTCAAATATGTTTCAAAATTAATGAACATTTTCAAACTTTTCAAGATTTTTACACCCAATTTCTAGACCCTTTAAAACATCTTCGCGCTTCGTGCGATAACTTTAATGGTATAACAGAGAATTTATATACTTTCTTGTATTTTTCAAGTAGGGTCATTTTTCAAGTTCCCGTAAAGTATAGGCCTATATCATTTTTATTTCTGTTCAAGTGCTAAAGCTTTTTGAGAAAATTAAAACACCCGCCCCCAATTTAAATAGGACAATGCAGTAATCGAAAAATAATCCCAACCAATCTATATAACTGAGTTTAATTTGTAATTTTACGTAAGGGCGGTTCCAGGATTTCTGTGATGGGTTGGCTAACCTCCCAATCATTGATGTCTTGATATCATTCAGTGGCGGCGGAATCAGGGGGACGAAAAAAGTGGGGCAAATGTCTTGTTTAGCCCCTTCCCAATATTTGCTTTTAATTTTTCTAATTTTATAAAAGAATATGTTAAGGGGAAAATTCCCGGATTATATTCAAAGAAATAACGATTTGTTAGATTTCATAAACCGCAAAAACATGTTGTTGCCCTGCCCAAGGTTATATACACAGAGGCAATATTCATCATAACTTAACACTCACAAGTCAGAAGCAAGGTCCCATAAATGAAACCTGTTGCCAAATACAAAATGTATGGACACATTCGACCGATCTCGATTGAAGAAGACACTACAAAAATCAAATTGAAATAGTATGGATATCCGATTTTTTGTCAAAAAATATCGTGCAAAAGAAAGTGAAGAGGGTGAGCCTTTGGGAGAAGCAGTGGCGGGGCTATGGGGGTATCCATAGATCACTTTCACCCACCTGCCCCTCCCCCCCCCCTAGAAATGTGTGTAAAGTGACATATTTTGTCCGATTGATAGGTTTTTGCCTCCCCCCTCCATGATAGGCATTTCCCCCTCTTTTTCCCCCATGACCAAAACATGGTGCCGCCACCCGGGAGAAGCGAATGTGAAACTTCCCGAAAAGTGGAAAAGAAGGTGCCAGTGTCTCATGTCTTATCGGAGGCAAAAAATCTAGTTCACGATCACGGTAAGAAGCATAATGCATGATTTATCATTTGGACATAATCATCAGTGGCCCCACGGGCCCTGGCGAGGTCTATAGGGGTAGATCCTTGGTTGAGGTCCAGCAGACGAAGCCCTGGGAGCTCCGAAGTAATGCATCAGCAGAGGAGAAGTTTCTCTGCAAACTGGTTGGAGAGATTTTCTTGGTTAATCTATTGTAAAAAAAGGAAAAGAGATGTTTTGCTTTACCTGCCAAAATGCTGATGTGCTTGTCCAGAAGACAGGGGTATAGGAAGCTTTCGAAAAGTAGGGGCACGACCTTTTAGGGGGAACTCATTTTAAACAAGGGGCAATTTTCCAATTGGAACCCATTTCCCCGTTAATGGGACTGACAAAAATTGCCAGTTTCCTACAATTGGATCAGTAATTAAGGGGCATTTAATTTTGAAAGGGGCACTTTTGTAGTATTTTTATTTCTTAAGTGTGCTTAAATTCCACCAGTTCTTGCACCTTTGACAGTAATTGAGGGGCACTTTTTAATTTCAGATGGGGCACTTTTGTCATTTTTAGTAAAAGCTGGGGCCACCTTCCCCCAGTGCCCCACGGTTCCAAAACCTATGCCAGTAGGGGTTTAATCCTCCATTGGTTAACGTGTATTTCCAGGGTCAATTGAGATAAAGTGTAATTTCTTTGGCACTCTGGATGGTTAAATCTTCATTGGGCACGCTGGGTGCTTGTGGTTTAATTCTCATTGGGCTCACTGTGTGATTGGGGTTTAATCCTCATTGGGCGCATTGAATGTTTGGGGCCCTCCTTAGGTGTACCAAGGTGCTTCCATTGAGTTAACGTGTATTTCTATGGTCCATTGAGATAACGTGTATTTTCTTGGACACTCTGGGTGCTTGGGGTTTAATCATAATTGGGCACTGTGAGTGCTTTAGGTTTCATCATCATTGGGCGCACTGAGTGCTTGGATTTAATCCTCATTGGGCACTTTACTTGGGGTTTTAATCCTCATGTTCGCACTGGGTGCTCTTGGGGTTTAATTTTCTTTAGGCGCGCTAGGGCTCTAGATTAAGTAAACAAGTTCAGATACCTTGGTGCAACAGTAAGCTTACAAGGTGGTGGCGAGGAAGATATCAAAAACAGAATCTCTAAAACAAGAGTAGCATTTATAAAGTTAAATAAGATATGGAACTCATGTTCAAATGCTACAGGAGAACTTTGAAGATCAGATGGCCATATGTAATATCTAACGATGAAATACTGAGAACCACTAAACATGACAAAATCAGCACTGGAGTAAAAAGAAGAAGGTGGAGGTGAATTGGTCATGTGATGCGCATGAGCACTATTAAGCACTGTGTGACGGCTATGACGTGAAAACCAGAGAGGAGAAGGAAGGTTGTTCGTCCTAGAAAGACCTGGAGAAGGACAGTCGAGAAGGAGAGGAAAGTGATGGGATGGAGCTCGTGGACAGAAGCCAGACAAGTTGCAATAAAACAGAGTCCAGTGGAGAGAGTGCACTGCAGCCTTATGGGCCGGGAGGCCTAAAGAGACTAGGTGAGGTGAAGTGCACTAGGTTCTTCCCTTTGAGGTAATGTGTATTTCTATGGTCCATTGAGATAACATGTATTTTCTTGGGTACTTTGGGTGCTCGGGGTTTAATCATAATTGGGCAGTGGGCACTCTGAATGCTTGGGGCTTTATCATCATTGGGCGCACTGGGTGCTTGGGATTTAATCATCATGTTCGCACTGGGTGCTTGGGGTTTAATCCTCATGTTCACACTGGGTGCTTGGGGTTTAATCCTCATGTCCTCATAATCATCAATGAAGATATGTGTATCTATATGTTATCTATTAAATGAAAGTGGGTGTGAATTTTTTGTATATACAAATTATCATAGGCCTACATGTGAAGGGCACTTGTTCACACGTAATGGTAAAGAGTTGTGTGGATATTAATTAGGGTTTTTGCATTACAATAGACTTTCGTGCAAAATGATTAGCCTGAGATTACAGTTTTAAACAGGCGGTCTCGTCTCAAAACAAGTCGCAATGACGTCAGTAAGCACATCGGCAGACTTACACACGTCATCAAAAATCGACTCGGGCCTATCCTATTACAATCGTTCAGAGAAGCGTATGTTAGATAAGGTAGGCCTGCATGCGTATGTTTTATCGGGGACATTTATATAATAAACACACTTTATATGACACACTTACCAATCTGGGACAACTTACCATTCGGCGACATCCCTAGTTGGTTTTCTTCGAGATTTGGGCTCTCCATGGGTGAAACAATATGCCACCTGAAATATTACGCATTTTATTGCTGTTGTCTTTTAGTAGGTTCTATGCAGGCTGTGTTTCAAAATATGTGTGTTTAGGTGTATTATCAGAGTATGAAATTCTAGCACATATGTTCCCGGTTATGTGATTCAGACTACATACTGTCCCCAGTTGGGCGAATAAACTCTAACACATTACCTGTTTCCCCGATTTGTATCTTTTATGTGGTATAATGGTCCTGGTTGGAGGACATACACATGGGTGTATGATGCACTTAGTATGTACTATAGAGTACATTCCTGTTTTGTGTCATTAAACTGTTAAAAAGAACACGATGAGTAGTAAATAATGAATTAATACAAATGGGTTGTGAAATTGTGATCAATCTCACCCAGGGCCGTAATTTCCGGGGGACAGAGGTGACATGTCCCCATCTTTTTTTAATTTTGTTTTTAAATTCAGTACATTTTGGGGGTAATTTTGCCATTTGTTCCCCCTCCCCATTTTTTTGATAAGAGGCCATGTCCCCCCCTCTCCCCACACACACACACTTTTCAAATAAGAATTACGGCCCCAACCTCATCTCATCTGATTCGGTAAAAAATAACGTCCATACGATGTCCCTTATCGGATGATTCAAAACGCATGTCCCAGGTTGGGACTCAAAACAAGTATGGGTGTGTGTGGAGGAGGAAGGGAGCGGGGATCTTCCTGCCTCACGGGTATTACGGCCCTGGTTTTATCACCCAAATCGTTTTTGTAAGATGAATATGTCCAACTGTCAGGCTCTTCCGTTTCTCCCAGCAGATTGACCTGTCGACTGCCTGAGCCATTTACAGGTTGCATAAGCGTATAAACCCGTTTTTCTCAACTTACTACTGCAGATGACCCACGGGCGCAACAAAAATATGTCCCTCTTTTCTAGTTTCGTTCCTGGCCGTATTTGGATGGCATCCATGACCCTACCAATTGGATTTGGTCATAATTCAAGCGGGAATTTAACATAATACATTAAGTTTTTGAAAAGCAGTGTTGGGGAACAATGTTGGCAGGTTGGGGAAAATATTTGCATAATTTATTCAAAAAATGCCTAAGCACTCAAAATGCTGTAAAATTATAAAATTTCAACAGCATATATTTCTTAGCTACCTGTCCATCTGTCCATGGATCTCGAATTAATTGTTCAAATTATTCCTTATTCAGATTACGGAAGATTGTAAGGTGCATGCATGGCAGCTAGTTCTTGTAAGCGTGCGTGCGCTGACCGGTATATGGAGATGGGGATGTATCAAAGGTTATAACCTTCCCGGCTACCGTACTACGCCGGGTAAAGCCAATGCAACAGTGGGTAGGTGGGCAGCGAACCGATTCGTTTAATCCCTAAAATGGGCTTTCTGACAAAAGATGCACGAAAATTGGAAAGAAAGAACAATTAAAGGTGGATATATATATATATATATATATATATATATATATATATATATATATATATATATATATATATATATATATATATATATATATATATATAAATAAATATATATATATATATATATATATATATATATATATATATATATATATATATATATATATATATATATATATATATATATATATATATATATATATATATATATATATATATATATATATATATATATATCGAACCATTCATCATATTTTTTGCTAACTGTCCATATATAAAATAATTTGAACCATTTAACCATTTCTCATGTTTTTGCTACCAGCCCATATATATACCTTAAATTCATTTGTTGTAAGTTGATGTGTGATGTATGATTGGGCAGGCAGCGTAATTTTGTCCTCAGTATTATGTAGGAATAACCCACGTTCGTATTGGAAAACAAATACAGAGAGCGGGCACTTAAAATGATGTTTATGGATTGATAAAGAACATTCATATCTGAACAAATCACTTCTTGAATCATTTTGAAAATAGCATTTTTATCTTAATTTGTGACATTGACACGAAATTGTTACGTAATTCTATAAGTTGTTATGTAATTGTTATGTAATTCTATAAAATTCTTTCTTAAAGGAGACACCAAGTCTGACTTTTTCTTCTTTTAATATTATAGAAATAATAATTATAAGTCATCAAAAGAAATTTCACATCGTACAACTCAAATTAGCATACATTTTTTAAATTATTAAAACATTAAATCTGTCAATATGAAATTTACATGGGAGCGTTAATTTTGTCCGTACACCCTTAATAAATGATGTCATTCACCCAGTACAGATTATAATATTAATGTATTTCTTTATAATCTATTACAAATTTTCTAATTTGTAAGAAATATTTTTTCCTTTGCATGAGTTGATGAATTTTTATTTGTATATGATATTAATGAGTCAAGCCTTTAGAACTTTATGTCAAAGCATTTGTTGGAAAAAAAAATTCAAAGAAAATCATTTAAACAAATACATATATTCTATAGCACATAGGGCAGATTATGTCATCATTCATAAATGGCATGATTTTAACACAATATTAGACACAATGGCAATACTTTGTTATTTCCATCCATGCACCTCTCTCGATCTGAGCTTTCTGACTTTCAGTTCTCGTGTTTCTCTCAATCTCCCCTGTTTTCTTTCCTTCCTATTTCTAAAATGATTTAACCTCTCAGAAAAATTTGACCCTCGTTGTCGTGGTGCCGTTAAGCCCTCATCAAACAAACAAACATAATGGCAGCAAAAAACAGAAATGAAACAAATGGTTAGACAGAATATTTGGAGGATCTATCGTAACTTTTGAAAAAATTGTCTACATTTCCAAACAAATTGAAAAAAAATGTCTTAAAATGTGAAGAAATTTCCCCGACATTTTTCCGAAAATGAGAGAATTGCGAGACCTTGGGGTACAAACTTAGGACCCATCATATCTCTAAAGGGCAAAATATATATGTATATATTTTCAGTTCAAGTAACCGTTTTCTCTGCTTTTGTGGTTATGTTTTTGTTTTTATAGATGTTTTACTTTTTTGTCGCCAAAAGAAATAATCAGGCACTGTATACATTTGGTGCCCACTGAATTTGGGCTCTAGTGCACCTCCCCCCCCCCCCCCACCCCTACCAACTATCCTCCCGGCGGCATCCTGTTTCTGAAGGCTGTAGAGGTTTTCTCTTTGTCTTCAAATTAGCACTTGATGAAACATTGTATTTATTTCCAAGGGTCAATCAAACTTTGAGGATTTTTGACATATCTAAAATTTTAAATATCAAATATTTGAAAAAGTTTAAATATTTTGTTTGTATTTTGTTCCTTAAATTTCAGTCTTTGAAAACATGCGATTGTCTTCTCCTAGATGCTGGTAGACTTGGGTTAAAAAAAATTAAAAACTTAACAGAATCACCAATTCAAATCATTGTGGTGCATAATAAAATTTAAAAAACACGTTTCTAATAAGAAAATAGTCAGTATACCCGTTGCACCACAACTGGTTATCAAAGGCCGTGGACATTGACTTGGTTGTCGATGTTATGTCTGTCCGTACGTCGTACCTGTGTTCTCGTCCGGGTCGTATTAAGCGTTTCGTGATAGCATTTGTACTATCATAACCGAATACGCAGGCGACGACCCCGTCATTGTAATTGTGTGTTCAACTCTCTCTCTACCCGTTCATACATCAAACCGATTTGCATATTAATTTGCACATTAACACGACAAAAAAGAGAGCTGTAAAATGGGTAATATGTAACCGAGCTTGACGAAAAAAAGCGTAGGAATTTTCAAAACACAAGCTATTTTTATGATTTGTATTGGATTATAAATGCCTATATGGATATATAGCAATTTCTATATTTTCCTATATTTTATCATGTAATTCTAATCCAACTGAACTGCATTTTACCGGGCAGCGGCGTCGTTGCATTTCACGCGTCTTCACACAGCTCAGTCACATCACTAATATACAACAAACAAACTACGTGCTAACCTACCAGTACCAGTTCAGCGAATTTGACTGATTGCAGTTTTTTGCTCGCTTCTAAATTTTCTTGATATTTTGCTTTAAGTAATTTATATTTTTACACAGTATACGAAAAGTAACTTTAACGTTAACGTCATTTGATTGTTCGTTATACTCAGACAAAACCTATACCTGATATAAAGTGCTCGCTACAAATTTTAGTGTGTAGGTTGAAAGCTGGGTTGAAAGCCCTTGCGTCGTACAGCAGAAACCCACTTCGAGGGTCGATCAGGATCAGATGGAAATCGAGAAAAATGTCGTTTTATTTCCCGCACATAATATATTTGTGCAACCAACGGCACAAGCAAGATTATCTTGCAAAAAATATCTTATATATATGATTATCTTGCAAAAAATATCTTATATATATATATATATATAACAAGATGCAAACGTATGTAAGTCTAATCAAATGTAACTTACAGCAGACGACAGTGGTTTTGGAAAATTTTCTTGAAATTTCTTTCATTTTCGTGAAACTTGGATCCATTTTTTCAAAATTTTCATCATTTTCGGGATGTTTTCTTCAATTTTCGGTATTTGCTTGAAAGTTTTTCTTCAACTTTCAGGAAATTACCTTCATTTTCCGAAATTTTTCTTAAATATTTGAGAAATTTTCTTCAATTTTCGGGAAATTTTACCGAAGCAGCGCCTCCTGTACCCACCCTTCCAGGGCTTTGACGGTTCGATTCCTAGATTCGAAACACTGATTTTAAGCAATTTTTTAAACTGTTCATGCCAATTTACTTCTATGTGCTCAATGTTTTACTCTTTGAGCTTTTTTCGGGGGGGGGGGCGTCAAAATTCCCTTTCCCCTAATAAAACATGACCCACCACATCACTATAAAAGTATGTTTTTGTGAACAAAATATTGAGCATGGAGAAGAGAGGCAGTGTGAATCACCCTCTGAAAAATAGGTACCGGTGTATTTCTTTTATTGTCAAAACGTGTAACATTTTCTGCAATCCTTTCGTCTATATGGCACAGTAAAAGTATATGAGAAGTAGGGTGCATTATGGGAACATGCGTCAATTTTAATAAAAATTAAATCTAAAATCTTTAATTTCATAGATGTGAGCCCTTCGAATTACTCCCCGACTGTTTCGGTAGGCCTCTACCTGCCCACATGAAAAACAAGTATTGATTTAAGATCTATGAACAATGTCATATTTCAACAACATCAACCATGAAAATAGCAACAACAACAAAAAGTAACATATTCGGTTAAAAAAGCGACCATTTTAATGCTGGATTTTAAATTTTGAGGCCTTATTATAATAAATTACGCAAATTTCTATAGAAATTGAGACATAGTAACAAGCTAACTTATTGTTTTCTAATCCTCCAACAACGTTTTGAATCTCCATTATACCCCGCTTGTTCAAATTTAGCAGGAGAAAAAAGTCTTGATTTTCAGTGACTGACATTTAAGAGAGAAAGTAACTAAAAAGTGATATTTAGTGTATATAAAGTGTTTATATATATATATATATATATATATATATATATATATATATATATATATATATATATATATATATATATATATATATATATATATATATATATATATATATATATATATATATATATATATATATATATATATATATATATATATATATATATATATATATATATATATATATATATATATATATATATATATATATATATATATATATATATATATATATATATATATATATAAAAACAGTCCGGGAGCATGCCTATTAATAGGAACACACGAGAATATTGAAGTCATGCAGCCATATTGTTCAGATGTTGTGATAAAACGTCATAGTTTATAATTTATGTACTTAAAGTATTAAAAATCATTGTGTTGAAAAGCATTTGAATTTTCAAAATGGCCATTTCGCGCCTAAAAGCCTAGCTTTATTGTCTATTTGATCTATTATTTGGAAAACGGCATGGTGAACATATCAAATGGGAGTGGAAATGTTATAGTCATGGCAGTAATGAAGGTGTTTTCATGAGTTTCAAGTTTCCCCTAGCAAGATATTTTTCCCAGACGTATTTCAAATTTGAAAATGTAATATTGCATAAGACTTTCACGTTAGGATAGCAAAGGATCATGGGAAAAATCACAAAATGGCGGCTTCTATTTGAAATTTTTTTCTCCATTAATAGGAACATTTAGGTTCCCATTAATGGGCATTTTACCGGACTGCAAAACTTTTGCATATATTTTAAATAGCCACATTTTAGAAACTATGGGTGCTTTTGACATAATATAATCAAAGACAATTCTGCAGTGGCGTAGGTAGATATTTTAAATTAACGGGGATGGGGTTTAATTTTTGTCCCAACAGACTTACAAAAATGTACGGGTCTCTTACCACTGTTTGTAAAGGAAGTGATCGGAAATTTTGGTACAATTTCCAGAAAATGGAGGAAATTTTATGAAAATTGAATCAAATTTCACGAAAATAAAGAAAATTTTACAAAAATTGATGAAAATTTCCCAAATAGGAAGACAAATTTCCCGAAATGAAGGACCACAATTGATGCAAAATTACCAAACATGAAGAAAAAATGTCGAAAATGAAGGATATCTCACGTATAAGTTGATAAATTTTTCACGAAAATTGTAAGCAATGATGAAAAATTCCTGAAAATAAAGGAAATTTCCTGAAAATGAAGATAATTTCCCCAAACATGAAGGAGATTTTTTTCGAAAATTTAAGCAAATTTCACAAGAATTTAGGTACATTTACCAAAAATGAAAAAGATATCCCAAAAATGAAAGAAATTCAGAAACATCGAAGGAAATTTTCCGAAAATTGAAAATAAATTCTCGAAAATGAAGAAAACGTTTCGAAAATTGAAGAACAGGTTTCTCGAAAATTAAAGATTTCTGGAAGAAAAAGCCAGGGAATGTGAATCTGATTCTTTAAAATCAATTCGTTAGACCGTTATCATTTGAAGGGTAGGGGGAGGGAGAATTTAGCCCCTGGTCCCGGTTCCTACGCCACTGTTCTGTTCAATATTTAAGGAGCTTTGTGGTGAATATAACATCTATATCTGTCCATATACAGTTAGATAAGGTATTTGTTCTATAACACATCATGTTAAAATGTAGATCCCGACATGCTATTATTCAAAATGTGCATGTGGGTCATAGGTGGGATGACATGTGGATCATAATGTTGGGTGGCATGTGAGTCATAGGTGGGTTGACATGTGGATCATAATGTTGGGTGGCATGTGGGTCATAGGTGGGATGACATGTGGATCATAATGTTGGGTGGCATGTGAGTCATAGGTGGGATGACATGTGGATCATAATGTTGGGTGGTATGTGGGTCATAGGTGGGATGACATGTGGATCATAATGTTGGGTGGCATGTGGGTCATAGGTGGGATGACATGTGGATCATAATGTTGGGTGGCATGTGGGTCATAGGTGGGATGACATGTGGATCATAATGTTGGGTGGCATGTGGGTCACAGGTGGGATGAGATGTGGATCATAATGTTGGGTGGCATGTGGGTCATAGGTGGAATGACATGTGAATCATAATGTTGGGTGGCATGTGGGTCACAGGTGGGATGACATGTGGATTACAATGTTGGGTGGCACGTGGGTCATAGGTGGGATGACATGTGGATCATAATGTTGGGTGGCATGTGGGTCATAGGTGGGATGATATGTGGATCAAAATGTTAGGTGGCATGTGGGTCATAGGTGGGATGACATGTGGATCATAATGTTGGGTGGCAGGTGGATCATAGGTGGGGTGACATAATAATGGATAGATGGTTGGATTGCGCATACGAAATATGGTGGAGTATAACGAGGGACAGGGTGGGATGGAAAAGTGGGTGTAATGGCGAACGTGTTGGCTGTCGTATGGGAAATAGTTTTGGGATGGCGTGTGAGACAAAGGTGGTATGGCTTATGGCGCATAGTATGGAATAGCATATGAGGCATAAAGTGAGATGGATGGCACATGGTACATAGGTTAAAATGCCATGTGAAGCATACTGGCACGATGGTATGTTGGGCATATAGAAAATATTGGATAGAAGATGGGATTGGTTAAAAGAGAAAGGGTGGAATATCATCTGAAACATGAGGTGGGTTGGCACAAGAGACGTAGGGTGGTATAAACGGGATAGTGCGCGTACGACATGGATGGCATATGGTACATAATTAAACTGTCACATAGAGCATGCGGGTCGTATGCTGCGATGGAAAATATTGGATAAAGAAGATGGAATTGAAAATACAACATAGGGTGGGCTCCATATGGGACATATAGGGTGAAATGCCATATGGGACAAAGGGTGAAATGTCACAATGGACACAGGGTGGAATGTCACATGGAGCAGGGTGACATGTACATGATACTGGGCTTGGCGTACACGTATGCGACATAGCGTGGGTTGTCATGTGGCACATGGTTTGGGATGGGACATATGGTGAAATGGCATATGGGACATAGGGTGTGTTGTCATACGGGACATAGGGTGCTTTGTCATTAGGGGCATAGGGTTGGATGGCATGCAAGACAAAGAGTGGAATGGAACATACTGGATAAAGGTGGGAATGCGTATAAGAAAATAGTTAGATACCATGTGGGACATTGGGTGGGTTTGAATGTGGGATAGGGTGGCATGTGTATAGAGGGTACGATGACATACAAATAAAGGATGGGTTGCGTGGGAGCATAACACTGGATAGTATATGGGCATAAGATGAGATAAAGAGCTGAATGGTACATAGTTGGAATGACATATGGGGCATAGGGTGCGATGGAATGTGAGACGTAGGGGTGGCATACTAGTATTTTGAACATATGGGTGAAAGGTATTGCATAAGGGTGAGATTGCGTATACGAAATAGCTTGAAATATCATATGGGAATTGGTCGGCATATGGAATAAGAGGATATGCATGGGATAGTGAGTTTGGCATTCACGTATGCAACATAGTATGGGATGTCATATGGGACATAGTTTGGGATGGGACATATGATAAGATGACATATGTGAATTAGAATGGGATGACATGTAGGACATAGGGTGGGATGGCACGTGCAACATAGGGAACAAAGTGGGATGGCATGTGTTGTATGGTGGATATGATTGCGTACATGTATAATACAGAGGATGGGTTGTAATATGAGTCATGGGTGGAATGGCAAATGAGATATGGATGGGAGGGTATATGAGGCATAATATTGTATGGTATATAGAACACATGGTGGGACAGACTCAAGGGTCGGATGTCAAATGGTACATAGGTTTTAGTGACGTATTAGGCATAGGGTGCGATGATATGGGTGACGTATTGTGGCAGCGTCGATGGTAAGGGAGGGGGGGGGAGGTGGTGGGGAAGGGGGGGGGGGAGGGGTGGCAACGACTCAAACAGAATTTGCTGCACAACTCCAAGGAAGTATAATTTCATATTGTTGCATTTTAAGGAGTTTGAAGAATGCTGTCAAATTGTTTCATTTTGACCAATTTTGATGAAATATTTTGTTACTTTCATCAAAATACAAATTTGTGATGTATTTGTGGAATTTTCCTTTGTAAATGTTTTTTTAATAGGCGTATTTTATTATAAATTCATAATACCTACAATCAAGTTTGAGCAAGATTAGTCTTTCCCATCATTTTCGCGACATATTTAAAGGGGCACTAGACCAAAAGGTGTGGACGTATTTCATTGCCCCCTCTACTTCCAATCAAATGCTTATCTAGTAGGCAACGGAATAACATTTTTCTGGTTAATATAAATACTCAAGTGAACTTAGCCCTCACATCTGTGGGCAATTGAGGCATAAAGTTTATCCACCTGTTGTAGAGAATATATCTGTGAAATTTGGTTTAGTGTTCCCTTAATTAAAAAGCAAATAGATAAAGAGTTGCTTGGTTGGTTAAAGAAAAAATTACAACTTTAAAACTTTAAAGTTGTGTGACCAAAGTCGTATGATTTTAAAATCGCGTGACTTTAAGTCGTGTGGCTTTAAGTCGTGTGGCTTTAAGTCGTGTGGCTTTAAGTCGTGTGGCTTTAAGTCGTGTGGCTTTAGGTGGTGTGGCTTTAGGTCGTGTGGCTGTGGGTCGTGTGGCTTTAGGTCGTGTGGCTTTCAGTCCGTGTGGCTTCCAGTCCGTGTGGCTTCAAGTCGTGTGGCTTCAAGTCGTGTGGCTTTAAGTCTTGTGGCTTCAATCGTGTGGCTTCAAGTCGTGTAGCTTCAAGTCGTGTGGCTTCAAGTCGTGTGGCTTCAAGTCGTGTGGCTTCAAGTCGTGTGGCTTCAAGTCGTGCGGCTTCAAGTCGTGCGGCTTCAAGTCGTCAGCTTCAAGTCGTGCGGTTTCAATTCGTGGGGCTACAAGTCGTGCGGCTTCAAGTCGTGCGGCTTCAAGTCGTGCGGCTTCAAGTCGTGCCGCTTCAAGTCGTGCGGCTTTAAGTCGTGCGGCTTCAGTTGCGCGGCTTCAAGTCGTGTGGCTCAAGTCGTGTGGCTTCAAGTCGTGTGGCTCAAGTCGCGCAACTTCAAGTCAAGCGGCTTCAAGTCGTACAACTTCAAGTCGTGCGGCTTCAAGTCGTGCGGCTTCAAGTCGTGCGGCTTCAAGTCGTGCGGCTTCAAGTCGTGCGGCTTCAAGTCGTGCGGCTTCAAGTCGTGCGGCTTCAAGTCGTGCGGCTTCAAGTCGTGCGGCTTCAAGTCGTGCGGTTTCAATTCGTGCGGCTGCAAGTCGTGGCGGCTTCAAGTCGTGGCGGCTTCAAGTCGGCGGCTTCAAGTCGTGCGGCTTCAAGTCGTGCGGCTTTAAGTCGTCGCGGCTTCAAGTTGCGCGCGGCTTCAAGTCGTGTGGATTCAAGTCTTGTGGCTCAAGTCGTGGTGGCTTCAAGTCCTGTGGCTCAAGTCGCGCCTTCAAGTCAAGCGGCTTCAAGTCGTACAACTTCAAGTCGGCGGCTTCAAGTCGTCGGCGCTTCAAGTCGCCTTCAAGTCGTCGGACTTCAAGTCGTCGCGGCTTCAAGTCGTGCGGCTTCAAGTCGTGGGCTTCAAGTCGGCGGCTTCAAGTCGTGCGGCTTCAAGTCGTTTCAAGTCGAGCGGCTTCAAGTCGGCGGCTTCAAGTCGCGGCTTCAAGTCGTGCGGCTTCAAGTCGCGGTGCGCTTCAATTCGTGCGTTTCAAGTCGTGCGGCTTCAAGTCGTGGCGGCTTCAAGTCGGCGGGCTTCAAGTCGCGGCTTCAAGTCGTGCGGCTTCCGCGGCTCTGCGCGGCTTCAAGTCGCGCGGCTTCAAGTCGTGCAGCTTCAAGTCTCCGAGGACTCTGCGCGGCCTCCGAGGTGGCCTCCGAGGCGGCCTCCGTGGACTCTGCGCGGCCTCCGAGGCGGCCAACGAGGACTCTGCGCGGCCTCCGAGGCGGCCTTCAAGGACTCTGCGTGGCCTCTAAGGCGGCCTTCTAGGACTCTGCGCATTCTCCGAGGCAACCTCCAAGGAATCTGCGCGGCCTCCAAGGCGGCCTCCAAAGACACTGCGCGGCCTCCGAGGCGGCCTCCGAGGACTCTGCGCGGCCTCCGGGGACTCTGCGCGGCCTCCGAGGCGGCCTCCGAGGACTCTGCGCGGCCTCCGAGGTGGCCTCCGAGGACTCTGCGCGGCCTCCGAGGCGGCCTCCGATGACTCTGCGCGGCCTCCGAGGTGGCCTCCGAGGACTCTGCGCGGCCTCCGAGGCGGCCTCCGAGGACTCTGCGCGGCCTCCGAGGTGGCCTCCGCGGACTCTGCGCGGCCTCCGAGGCGGCCTCCGAGGACTCTGCGCGGCCTCCGAGGTGGCCTCCGAGGACTCTGCGCGGCCTCCGAGGACTCTGCGCGGCCTCCGAGGCGGCCTCCGAGGACTCTGCGCGGCTTCCAAGACGGCCTCCGAGATCTCTGCGCGGCCTCCGAGGCGGCCCTCCGAGGACTCTCCGCGGCATTCGGGCGTCCTCCGAGGCGGCCTCCGAGGCGGCCTCCGAGGACTCTGCGCAGCCTACAAGGCGGCCTCCGAGAACTCTGCGCGGCCTCCGAGGTGGCCTCCGAGGACTCTGCGCGGCCTCCTAGGACTCTGCGCGGCCTCCGAGGACTCTGCGCGGCCTTCGAGGCATCTGCGCGGCCTCCAAGGACCCTGCGCGGCCTCCGAAAACTCTGCGCGGCTTCTGGGACTCTGTGCGCGCTACCCAAGACTCTGCGCGGCCTTCGAGGACTCTGCGCGCGCTACCCAGGACCCCGCTCACTCTCGGGAAACCTCTCGCGCTATCCGAGACCTCGCTTGCGTTACCTGGGACCCCGCTCGCACTACCCGGACCCCGCTCGCGCTACCCGGGACCCGCTCGCGCTACCCAGGACCCGCTTGCGCTACCCGGGACCCAACTCGCGCTACCCGGAACCCGCTCGCGCTACCCGGGACCCTGCTCGCGCTTCCCAGGACCCCGCTCGCGCTACCGGGGACCCCGCTCGCGCTACCCGGGACCCCGCTCGCGCTTCCCAGGACCCCGCTCGCGCTACCGGGGACCCCGCTCGCGCTACCCGGGACCCCGCTTGCGCTACCCGGGACCCCGCTTGCGCTCACTTGAGACCCTGCCCGCGCGAGCCAGGACCCCGCTGCCCGATTTGGGACCCCGCTCGCGCTACCCAGGAACCCCGCTCGCGCTGTCCAAGACCCGCTCGCGCTACCCGGAACCCCACTCACGCTACCCAGGACCCCGCTCGCGCCACCCGGGACCCCGCTCGCGCTACCTGGGACCCCGCTCGCACTACCCGGGACCCCGCTTGCGCTACCCAAGACCCCGCTTGCGCTACCCAGGACCCCGCTGGTGCTACCCGGGACCCCACTCGCGCTACCCAGGACCCCGCTCGCGCTACCCGGAACCCCACCACGCTACCCAGGACCCCGCTCGCGCTCCCCGGGACCCCGCTCGCGCTACCTGGGACCCCGCTCGCACTACCCGGGACCCCGCGCTACCCAAGACCCCGCTTGCGCTCCCAGGACCCCGCTGGTGCTACACAGGACCCCGCTCGCGCTACCCAGGACCCCGATCGCGCTACCCGGGACCCCGCTCGCGCTACCTGGGACCCCGCTCGCACTACCCGGGACCCCGCTTGCGCTCCCCAAGACCCGCTTGCGCTACTCAGGACCCCGCTGGTGCTACCCAGGACCCCGCTCGCGCTACCCGGGACCCGCTCGCGCTCCCAGGACCCCGCTCGACTACCCAGGACCCCGCTCGCGCTACCCAGGACCCCACTCGCGCTACCCAGGACTCTGCGCGCGCTACCCAGGACTCTGCGCGGCTTCCGAGGACTCTGCGCGAGCTAACCAGGACTCTGCGCGGCCTTCGAGGACTCTGCGCGCTACCCAGGACTCTGCGCGGCCCCCGAAATGTTTGCGCGCGCTACCCAGGACTCTGCGCGGCCTTCGAGGTCTCTGCGCGCGCTACCCAGGACTCTACGCGGCGTCTGCGATATTTTCTCGCGCTACCCAAGACTCTGCACGGCTTCCAGGACTCTGGACCCGCAACTCAGAACTCTGCGTGCGCTACCCAGGACCCCGCTCGCGCTACCCGGGACCCCGCTCGCGCTACCCGAGACCCCGCTCGCGCTACCTGATACCCCGCTCGCACTACCCGGGACTCTGCTCGCGCTACCCGGGATCCGCTTGCGCTACCCGGGACCCCGCTCGCGCTAGCCGGGACCCCTCTTGCGCTACCCGGGACCCCGCTCGCGCTACCCGGGACCCCACTCGCGCTACCCCGGAACCCGCTCGCGCTACCCGGGACCCCGCTTGCGCTACCCAGGACCCCGCTCGTGCGATCCGGGACCCCGTTACGCGATTTGGGACCCCGCTCGCGCTACCCGGGACCCCGCTCGCGCTACCCAAGACCCCGCTCGCGCTACCCGGGACCCCGTTTGGGCAACCCGGGACCTTGCTCGCGCTACATAGGACCCCCCTCGCGCTACCCACGACCCCGCTCGCTCTACCAAGGACCCCACTCGCGCTACCCAGAACCCCGTTCGCGCTTACCCAGGACCCCGCTCGCGCTACCCAGGACCCCGCTCGCGCTACCCAGGACCCCGCTCGCGCTTTCCAGAACCCCGCTCGCGCTACCCAAGACCCCGCTCGCGCTACCCAAGACCCCGCTCGCGCTGCTCAGGACCCCATTCGCGCCACCCAGGACCCCGCTCGCGCTACCCAGGATCCCGCTCGCGCTCCCAGGACCCCGCTCGCGCTACCTAGGTCCCCGTTCGCGCTACTTAGGAGCCCGCTCGCGCTTATCGGGACCCTACTTGCGCTATCTTGGACCCTACTCGCGCTACCCAGGACTCTACGCACCCTTTAAGAGTTAAACGCGTTTCCCTGGACACTCCTTGCGCCCGTCAATACCCTACGCACGCTACTTCGACGTTACGCGCACTCCCTTCAACCTGATGCAAAACCCCGTAGCCCTTTCGCCACCTCAGTGAATACTTAGCGCGTCACCTACAATTTGCGCACGATATGTAAACCCTACGCGCACTGCCTTGACCTTACGCGCGCTACAGTAGGTTTGACGCAAACCCCCGTTTATCCTACGCGCGCGACCTAGACCTTATTCGCGCCTATTAGATTTTACGTGCGTTTTATGACCCTAAACGCTTTATAAACCATACGCGCGCCTACTGTGCGTTACGCGCTATTAAAGACTCTACGCGTTTGCCTTTAAACTATACATGCGCATTTAGACATTACGCGCGTTTCTGAAGCTTTGCGCGCGCACTGGACCTTACAAACGCTATCCTGGACCTTACGTGCGCCCCTGGACCTTACGCGCGCTTTTCTGACTGTATGCGCGATCGCTCTGACGTTACGCGCGCTTTTTGGAGCACACGCGCGTTTTTCAGGACCCAGCGCTTTTCGGGCCATGCGTTCCCCCCGTCCCAGCGCTTCCCCTCTCCTAGCGCTTCCCCGGTCTCAGCGCTTCCCCGGTCCCAGCGTTCCCCTCGGTCCCAGCGTTCCCCCCGGTTTTAGCGCTCCCCCGGTCCAGCGTTCCTCCCGGTCGCAGCGCTCCCTTCGGTCCCAGCGCTTTCCGGTCCTAGCGCTTTCCCTGGTCCCAGCGCTCCCCGGTCCCAGCGCTCCCCGGTCCCAGCGCTTCCCCGGTCCCAGCGCTCCCCGGTCCCAGCGCTCCTTCGGTCCCAGCGCTCCCCGGTCTTAGCGCTTTCCCGGTCCCAACGGTCCCCGGTTTCAGCGCTTCCCCGTCCCAGCGTCCCCCCGTCCCGCGGCGCTCCCTCCGTTCTCAGCGCTCCCCAGTCCCAACGCTTCCGGTCCTAGCGCCCCTCCGGTCCCAGCGCTTCCCGGTCCCAGCGATCCCCGGTCCCAGCGCCCCTTAGGTCCTAGCGCTCCTTTAGGTCCCAGCGCTCTTTCGGTCCCAGTGCTCCCCTGGTCCCAGCGCTCCCTCCAATCCCAGCGCTCCCCTTTGGTCCCAGCGCTTCCCCCAGTTCCAGCGCTTTCCCCGGTCCCAGCGCCCCCCCGGTCCCAGCGCTCCTTCAGGACCCAGCGATTTCCGGGCCAAGCGCTCCCCCCCGGTCCCAGCGCTCTCCCGGGTCCCAGCGCTACCCCCGTCCCAGCGCTCCCCTAGTCCCAGCGCTCCTCCCCGGTCCCAGCGCTCCCCCCGGTCCCAGCGCTCCTCCGGTCCCAGCGCTCCCACTGGTGCCAGCGCTTCCCCCCGGTCCCAGCGCTCCCTCTGTTCCCAGCGCTCCCCCCGGTCCCAGCGTTTCCTCCGGTCCCAGCGCTCCCCGTCCCAGCGCTCCCCTGTCCCAGCGCTCCCCAGCTTCCTCCCGGTCCCAACACGCTTCCCGGTCCCAACACGCTCCCCGGTCTCAACACGCTCCCCGGTCCCAACGCTCCCCGGTCCCAACGCTCCCCGGTCCCAACGCTCCCCGGTCCCAACGCTCCTGGTCCCAACGCTCCCCGGTCCCAACGCTCCCCGGTCCCAACGCTTTCCGGTCCCAACGCTCCCCAGTCCCAACGGTCCCCGGTCCCAACGGTCCCCGGTCCCAAAGCTCTCCGGTCCCAACGCTCCCCGGTCTCATTGCTTCCCGGTCCCATTGCTTTCCGGTCCCATTGCTTCCCGGTCCTAACGCTCCCCGGTCCCATTGCTTTCCGGTCCCATTGCTTCCCGGCCCCATTGCCTTCCGGTCTTAACTTCAAGTCCCAGCTTCAAGTCGCAAAACTTAATTGACCTCAAGTTGCAACTTCAAGTTGCAACCTCAAGTCGCTACCTCAAGTCGCAACGTCTAGTCGCAATCTCAAGTCGCAACCTCAAGTCGCAACCTCAAGTCGCAACCCCAAGTGCAACCTCAAGTCGCAACCTCAATTCGCAACCTTATGTCGCAACCTCAAGTCGCAACCTCAAGTCCCAGCCTCAAATCGCAACCTTAAGTCGCAACCTCAAGCGCAACCTTAAGTCGCTACCAAAAGGAATATTCCCATGGTTTTTTGTAAAATTTTATCTGAAAAAGCATACTTTTAGATCCAATTTGGTGCAAAAATCAAGCTGATATCATATTCCATTCAGGAGATATGAAATGTTAAAGATTTCCTAATTGCATTTTAAAGTTTTTGTACAGTATGATAATCCTTTTCGGTCGTTCCCTCAAATATTTTGTATGGGAGAATCTGGCTACAATAAACAGGAATTAAAACAACAACTTTGCATTCAATACGAATTTCAAAATTTTGGAATTCAAGGTTTTTCAAGATCTTTTGGTAAATATGAAAATTATACTTGTTCATACCTTAAAATAAACTGAGCATAAAAGAGAGTATAAGAGTCATGCTATGCCATCCCAAGCTCCATACCAAATAGCAACCCTACCCATATGATATCCCACCCTATGTCCCATATATAATCCGAACCTCCATCCCACCTTATGCCATAAGCCATCCTATGTCCATATGATTATTTTGTTTTAGACTTGTCCGCCATCACCCCCACTATTCCATCCCACCCTGTCCCATATGCTAATTCATCCCATGTCCTATCAGTGACCTGCTATTTAGGTCCCTGGTCCTATGATACCCCTGCCTATATCTTAATATTTGTACGCAATTCCATACATGTCCAATATCTTCCATCTCACCCTATTTCCCATTTGATATTTTAGCCCATGTCGCATACACCATCGATGCAGCCACAATACGTCACCCGTGTCATCGCACCCTATGCCCCATACGTCACTAAAACCTATGTACCATATGACATCCACCAGGTATGTCCCACCTTACACTATACAATATTGTATTACAATATATATATTTACAATACAATATTATGCCTCATATACCCTCCCATCCATGTCCCATATGCCATTCCACCCATGACTCATATTACAACCCACCCTCTGTATTATACATGTACGCGATATCCACCATCTCACATATGTCATCCCACTTTGTTCCCTATGTTCCACGTGCCATCACACCATATGTCATTAATGTCATCCCATTCTATTTCCCATATGCTATCTCATCATATGCCCATCCCAACTATGTCCCATATGACATCCCACGCTATGTCGCATACGTGTATACCAAACCCACTATCCTATGCATATCACCTAATTCCATATGTCGATCCACCCAATATCACATATAACATTTCAAACTAGGTCTATTCTTTATACGCAATATCACCCTTATGCAATACCTTCCATTGATATGTCCAAAACACTATGTCACCCCTATGTCACACATTCCATTGCACCCTATGCCCCACATGCCATTCCGACTATGTACCATCCAGCTCTTTATCTCATCTTATGCCCATATACTATCCAGTGTTATACTTTCACACAACCCATCCTTTGCTTGTGCCATCGCTCCTCTATATATATATATATATATATATATATATATATATATATATATATATATATATATATATATATATATATATATATATATATATATATATATATATATATATATATATATATATATATATATATATATATATATATATATATATATATATATATATATATATATATATGTATATATATATATATATATATATATATATATATATATATATATATATATATATATATATATATATATATATATATACTACACATGCCAGCCTATCCCATGTCCTATGTCCAACATGGTATCTAACTCTTTCTTATACACAACCCCACCTTTATCCAGTATCTTCCATCCCACCCTTTTGCCTCACATACCATCCTACTCCATGTCCCGCATACCATCCCCACCATATGCCCCTAATCCACCCTATGTCCCATATGACAACACACTCCTATGTCCCATATGCCATTTCACCATATGTCCCATATGACAACCTACGCTATGTCGCATAAGTGTACGCCAAACTCATTATCATATACATATCACCCTATTCCAAATGACTTCCCACAATGTGACATTTCACCCTTGTCCCATATGACATTCCACACTATATATCCCGTATGATATCCCACCCTATGTCATATAATCAATTCCACCCTCGATCCGATATTTTCCATCGCAGCATACGACCCACATGCTCCATGTGACATTTAACTTATGTACCATATGCCATCCATGTCGTACGCGCACTATCCCCTTTATGCCACCCCGCGTCTCTTATGCCAACCCACCTCATGTTCCACATGATATCCCACCCTTCTCTTTTAATCAATCGCATCCTCTATCCAATATTTTCTATCTACCATTTATGCTCAATATACATGTCCCACATGCCAGTATGCTTCACATGGCATTTCAACCTATGTACTATATGCCATCCATCTCACCTTATGCCTCATATGCTATTCCATGCTATGCGCCATAAGTCATACCACCCTTGTCCCATACGCCACTCCAAAATATGTCCCATATGACAGCAAACGTTATGTCTTATACACGTTCGCAATTACACCCACTATACCATCCCACCCTGTCCCACGTTATACCCGACCATTTTTCGAATAGCAATCCAACCCTCTATCCATTATCATACATCCCCCAATTTTATTCCTTCCTATTTCTCATCTCAGCCCATTTCACATTCATCATCGACGCAGCCACCATACGTGACACAGTCGTTGCTCCCTATGCGCGTATACGTGATTCAAATCTATGTAACACCCAACCCATATATTGTATATCCCATATGCCATACAATACTGTGCCTCGCATTCCATCTCATCCATTTCCCAAATGCCATACAATACTGTGCATCACATTCCATCTGATCCATTTTCCATATGCCATACAATACTGTGCCTCACATTCCATCTCATCCATTTCCCATATGCCATACAATACTGTGCCTAACATTCCATCTCATCCATTTCCATATTCCATGCAATACTTGCCTCGCATTCCATCCCATCCATTTCCCATATGCCATACAATACTGTGCCTCGCATTCCATCTCATCCATTTCCTATATGCCATACAATACTGTGCCTCGCATTCCATCTCATCCATTTCCTATATGCCATACAATACTGTGCCTCGCATTCCATCTTATCCATTTCCCATATGTCATACAATACTGTGCCTCGCATTCCATTTCATCCATTTCCCATATGCATACAATACTGTGCCTCGCATTCCATCGCATCCATATCCTATATGCCATACAATACTGTGCCTCGCATTCCATCCCATCCATTTTCCATACAATGCTGTGCCTCATAACCCACTCTGTTATCTACATGTTCGCCAGCATATCCACCATCTCACACATGCCATCAGACTTCGTCCCATATACCAACTCACGCGATGTCCCATATGATATTCCATTATACGCAATCCCACTCTTTACCTTTCATCCCAATCAATTCCCATATGACGTCCCACCCTATGCCTCATATGCCATTCCATCTTATGAACCATATAGGCCACCCAACTCTCCCTCCCATCACGTCTCCAATGTGATGTATCATGTGTGCCATCACATTATATGTGTCATATGCCATTCTACACTATGTCCCACATTTTATCTCACCCAATTTCTTATACACAAACCCACCCTTTGTCCAATACCGCCCCCCCGAACTGTATCCATATGCCATCCTATCTATGACGCACATACCATCGCATCTATGACCCACGTGTCATCTCAGCTACGCCCCATATGCCATTCCGCCTATTACCCACATGCCATTTTAGCTACGTCCCATATGCCATTCCACCTATGACCCACATACCACCCACCTATGACCGAATGCCATCTTACCTATGACCCATATGCCACCCCACTTATGACCCACATGCCATCCCACCTATGATCCACATGCCACCCCAACTGTGATCCACATGCCATCCTACCATCTATGACCTGATGACCGACATGTTATTGTATTCTACATTCCATATTAAAGAACCTATGAAGATTTTCAACAGCAAAACTACTAATGATAAAAACTATGAATAATAGCATGTTGGATCTTAGCATGATGTGTTATAGAACAAATACCTGATTTAGATGTGTATATGAACAGATAGAGATGTTGTATTCACCACAAAGATCCTTAAATGCTGAAATAAATGTCTTTTGATTATGTCAAAAGCACCCGTAGTTTCCGATACATGACTAATTAAAATATATGCAAAAATAAAATATAATTAAAATATATGCAAAAGTTTTGATGTATATAAGACAGCTGAATATCTTTAAAGTTATGCTATTTCTCCAAAATGTCAGTCACTAAAAATCAAGACTATTTTCTCCTGCTAAATTTCAATATGATGGAGATTCAAAACTTTGTTGGAGTATTAAAAGATAATAGGTTAGCTTGATACTATATCTCAATTTCTTAAAATTTGCATAATTTATTATAAGGTTTGGTTTGTTGATGTTTAACGGCACCGCGACAGTCTGACAGTCAAGAGTCAAATGTGCGAAGAGGGTGTAAATAAATAATGGTGCAAGAGTAATGATAGTGAGAAGATGGAAGGTTTGTAAGGGAGATAAAAGGAAAAAGCTGAATATGGGTGAAAAATTTAGGTGAAAAGAAAGGGGTGTATAAGGTTAGGTGTAGAAGGGAGGAGATTATATGTGGTGGAAGAGGATGTTGTTGTGGAGGAAGTTGATGGTGTTTGAGAAAGAAATGTTTTCGAATCGGTCCGAGATTGAGGAGAGTGAGGAGAGAAGAGATCTGGAGTTCTGGTAGAGGGGACAGGTTAAGAATATATGCTTGATGGAGAGATCGATGTTGCAAGTGGGGTAGAGAGGGACAGTGGAGCCGGATAAGAGAACTTATTATATATAATAAGGCCTGAAAATTTAAAATGCAGCAGTAAAATAATGGCTTTTTTAACCGAATAATTTTGTTGGTGCTATTTTCATGGTTGATGTTGTTGTTATATGACACCTGTCCATAGATCTTTAATCAATACTTGTTTTTTGTGGGCAGGTAGAGGCACAGAAACAGTCAGAGAGTAATTCGAAGGGTTCACTTCTTTCAAATTAAAGATTTTAAATTTAAATTCATTTAATTTGATGCATGTTCCCATAATGCACCCTACTTTCCATATACTTTTACTGTGTGTATATAGACCGGACTTTAAAGGATTAGTTCAGTGGTCAAGCAAGATTATTTTACATAAAAGAGGAATTGAAGAGAAACAAAATGGGGAAGAAACTACTTCAATATCTTATTCGGTTAAGGAGATATTCAAGTTGAAGGCTCTGTTTTATCTATGTAGAAATGACTGGTGTTGTAAGTCTACTATAGAAGCTTTGTCCGTGCTCGTTCCTCGTTCATTTGTGCTTGTATTTCTTTGTTGTGAATTTGTAGCACGACCGGCAGCTGTGGAGCTCAGTCATTGAACTAAAAGTTTCGTTTCATAGAAGGGGTCCTTATCCTCACATTATCAACAATTGTTAATGTGTTTTAAAGAAAATTGATTGAAAGTGTTTACTATTTGTTATTATTCTCGAACTTTCTTCAGGTGTTAAATAATAATTACCCTTTCAAGATTCTGTTTTACTACTTTCCTTATATATACAATGTTTTTTAATATGATAGAATACACAAAGGCTTTGAGGAATCTGAGGCTGTGATGTCATAGCAAGTCTGAATGCAGTCGTTTCTAAATGGTACCAAACTTGAAATTAACAAATTTCCTTAATGGAATAAGATTTTTGAATGCTTTCTTCACCAATTTTTCTTCAAAGTCCTCTTTCATATAAAAAACAAAACAAACTAGAACTGTCGGAAGGACAGTATGCTTGACTATTCAAAGCTAGTGTAGAGAACTGGAGAATGGGCTTATAGAGGAAAGTATATACAGAAATAGGGTAGCAGGGGCAGATGATTTCAAATTACTTGAGCTTTGAAAGATGCACTTACATTTTCATTTGCACTACAAGCTACAAAATATAAAGATATTTTAAGACAAAAAAGTTAAAGTAACTCAGAAAACATGTAAAACCTAGCAGTTTTTATAAGTGCAACACCTCTTTAGTTCTATCAATTGAATAACAAAGAAAGGAGAAGCCCTGACTTGTCAATGTCAATAAAAGAATGCTATCCAACTCCCTTTCCAACCTGTACCCTTCCCAAGCCCCTACACATTCCCGGAACTACATCTTGGATTGTAATACAACTCGCAATTTAAGAAAATATGTGTGTCAAGCAAAGTCAAGCAGCATATAAAATGTACAATAAAATTAAAGCAAAATTATGCGAAACAATATTGCTTAAGGTATGACAAACTAGACATTGGAAACGATACAAATCCCCTCACCGCTAATAATGCATATTCCGGACTGTCCCACATGCATCCCAACCTGTCCCAAATGTCATCCCACGTCTATACTCCACTTGCAAGACCCATATGCCATCACAACTGATATCCAGATGACATCCCACCACATGTCATCCCGCCCTGTCCCACATGTCGACCCACCCTGTTCCACATGCCATCCCACCCTGTTCCACATGCCAAGCCATCATGTTCCACATGCCAACCCACCCTGTTCTACATGCTAATCCACCATGTTTAACATGCCAATACATCCTGACCAAGATCCCACCGCACCCTGCCATAACATACAATTCCACTCTGTCCCACATGACCTCATGATGTCATCTTCTACCCCACATTCTGCTTATTGTTTATATTTCCCAAACCCCTAATTTAACATTCTTTAGAAGCTAGGACATTTTTATTTGCTTCTTTGTTCATGCGGAGACAAACATTTTGATTGCTATTCATGTCAGGAATGTCAATATCATAACAAAACTAGAAATGTGAAGTTAGCAAGCCATACGCCATTTTTTTTATTATCTCCAGTCAAACATATTGCAGCAAATGCACACTATACCTCACCAATAAGTGTGAACAATGCTCTTCACATATACTGTATGATCATTTCTTTAAGCAAAATCATCATACCCACTTTAATTCAAAGAATACAACATATACAAATATGTTCATTGCTATGCAAATAGGCTAATTATTATGCACATACAATACCCCAATTATGCTCAAATAAACAGTACTAATGCCCTCTACCACTAAGCCAAATAGCAAGTTATTATCTCAGGTTAAATATTTTGTACCCAAGTCTATTGTTATGCAAATAACCTAATTTATATGCACACTATACCTCACCATTGAGTGTAGACAATGCTCTTCACATATATGATCAATTGTGTAAAACAAAATCTCTACTTCCACTTTAATTTAAGAGATATCATAGATACAAATATTTCTATTGTTATGCAAATAAGTCAGTTAGTATGCACACGCAACCCTCAATTGTGCTTATCTGAACAGTACCCATGTCCTCTACCCATGTGCCACGTTACATGAATGTACACCATTCATAACTCAATTTATACGCTAAAGAATGTTAAACATTTTGTACGAAAGTCTATCGTTATACAAATAACCTAATCAATATGCACACACAACCTCAAATCATGCATATTTAAACATTAACTATGTCCTCTACCCATGTGCCACGTCACATGAATGTACACCATTCATAACTTAAGTTATGCGCTCATAAATTTTAAACATTTTGTACGAAAGTCTATTGTTATGCAAGAAACCTAATTAATACGCACACTTCACCTCAACATTAGGTGCAGACAATGCTCTTCACATATATGATCATTTGTGCAAACAAAATCTCCACATCCACTTTAATTTAAGAGATATCTCAGATACAAACATTTTCATTGTTATGCAAAGAAACTAATTAGTATGCACACAACTTCTACTCATGTTCACTTGAACAGTTCCCCTATGCCAAGTTACATGAATGTTCACCATACATAACATAAGCTATGAAAACTTTAACCAAAAACTTTTAACCAAAACTTTAATTTGACAAATATTTTCATGTTATGCAAATAAGCTAATTAGTATGCACACACAACACCAAATCATGTTCATTTGAACAGTACCCATGTCCTCTATCCCTGTAACAAGTACCAAGTTATTATCTAAGGTTAAACATTTTATGCGAAAGTCTATTGTTATGCAATTAACCTAATTAACATGCACATAACATCTTACCATTAAGTGTAGACAATGCTCTTCACATACCGTATATGATCGTTTGTGCAAACAAAATCCCCACTCATACTTTCATTAAAGATAAATCATAGATACAAATATTTTCATTGTTATGCAAATAAGCTAATTAGTATGCAAACACATCACCCCCTTCCCCTCATGCTTATTTAAACAGTACCCATGTCATCTACCTCTGTGCTAAGTTACATGAATGTACATCATTTCTATTTTAAGTTATGAGCTCATGAATGTTAAACATTTTGTACGAGTCTATTGTTATGCAAATAACCTAATTAATATACACACTTCACCTCATCATTAAGTGTAGACAATACTCTTTACATATATGATCATTTGTGCAAACAAAATCCCCACAATCACTTTAATTTAAGAGATATCATAGATACAAATATTTGCATTGTTATGCTAATAGGCTAATTAGTATGCACACACAACCTCTCAATCATGCTCATTTGAACAGTACCCATGTCCTCTACCCTATGCCTAGTCACATAAATGTACACCATTCATAACTTATGTTATGCGCTCATAAATGTTAAACATTTTGTACGAAAGTCTATTGTTATGCAAGAAACCTAATTAATACGCACACTTCACCTCAACATTAGGCATTAGGTGCAGACAATGCTCTTCACATGTATGATCATTTGTGCAAACAAAATCTCCACATCCACTTTAATTAAAGAGATATCTCAGATACAAATATTTTCATTGTTATGCAAAGAAACTAATTAGTATGCACACAACTTCTACTCATGTTCACTTGAACAGTTCCCCTATGCCAAGTTACATGAATGTTCACCATTCATAACATAAGTTATGAAAACTTTAACCAAAAACTTTTTACCAAAACTTTAATTTGACAAATATTTTCATGTTATGCAAATAAGCTAATTAGTATGCACACACAACACCAAATCATGTTCATTTGAACAGTACCCATGTCCTCTATCCCTGTAACAAGTACCAAGTTATTATCTAAGGTTAAATATTTTATGCGAAAGTCTATTGTTATGCAATTAACCTAATTAACATGCACATAACATCTTACCATTAAGTGTAGACAATGCTCTTCACATATATGATCGTTTGTGCAAACAAAATCCCCACTCATACTTTCATTTAAGATATATCATAGATACAAATATTTTCATTGTTATGCAAATAAGCTAATTAGTATGCAAACACATCACCCCATCATGCTTATTTGAACAGTACTCATGTCATCTACCTCTGTGCTAAGTTACATGAATGTACATCATTCATATCTTAAGTTATGCGCTCGTGAATGTTAAACATTTTGTACGAGTCTATTGTTATGCAAATAACCTGATTAATATACACACTTCACCTCATCATTTGTGCAAATAAAATCCCCACATCCACTTTAATTTAAGAGATATCATAGATACAAATATTTGCATTGTTATGCTAATAGGCTAATTAGTATGCACACACAACCCCTCAATCATGCTCATTTGAACAGTACCCATGTCGTCTACCCTATGCCTAGTCACATGAATGTACACTATTCATGAGTTATGAAAACTTTAACCAAAAACTTCTAAACAAAAACTTTAACCAAAACATGAAAAATATTTTCATTGTTATGCAAATAAGCTAATTAGTATGCACACACAACCCCTAATTATGCTTATTTGATCAGTACACATGTCGTCTACCCATATGCCAAGTCACATGAATGTACACCATTCATAACTTAAGTTATGAAAACTTTAACGAAAACTTTACGGGACGCCAACGCAGGGGGTAGTAGAATAACTCTAATATTCTTCAAATAGTCAAGCTAAAAGTAACTGGTGTATTAAGTGAACTGTATAGTGTTGGCACTCTCTTCCTTACATTGTCAACAATTGTTAAGGTATTTTGAAGAAAATTCATTTTTGCTCAAACTTTCTTCAGGTGGTAAATTATAGCACTAGATTATGTATACTTTTCTTACATATCCAATGGTTTTTAGAAAAATAACACTTAGGCCTACATATTTTTCAAATTTCTTTTATAAAAACCATTGATAAACTTAATAAATCATTATTTCTTAGATCATGCTATTATATGTATATATATAAAAATTTAAAAAAAGGCATTACCTTTCCAAAAGAGGTTGATTTTCCCAGCCTGGTTGCCCTGCAGACTGTCTCCGAAGAACCATGATCATCCAAAATGAAATAAAATATTCAAAATTTCTCGCGTCCTTTGCTATATAAAATTCATCATTTCCTGCATGTATTGACATTGCCCCAGACTCACTGCATGCAGGTAAGCTGTCTCCGATCGTGCCATGAACAAATCCGAAATAACAAATTTCGCGCGTCTTTTTGCTTTTTAAACTCACTTTGCTGCATTCATTGACATTGTCCAGCCTAACAGACAGCAAAACCTCTCTGAAAAATGGAAAAGGTTCAAATCAGTGTTAAATCGCTTGATGGAGAATATGGGTAATTTAAGGTTAAAATCAGTGTTTAATAGCTCGATGGAGGATATAGGTAATTTAGGGAAAGGGTTAGGGAAAACAAAAGCTCTGCAACCGAGGGGAATCAAAAGGCTGTATGAGGACAATCAAAGATATTTGTCAATAAACGTTAATTAGGCCTAATACTCAGAATTATAATAGCAAAAAACATTTCATTTGTATTTCACTTTTTTAGGCATATTCCAGGGAAAGCACATGTAAGTCACAATGAATAAACATGGTAATTCATTCTTTCTTAGATTATGATATAATAACAAATTATTTAAGCATTAATTACCTTTTCCGAAAAGGTTGATTTTCCCGCCTAATAGACACCAAGCTTCAGACGTCTTCGAAGTGCATTGATTAAATCCAAAATAACAAATATTCAAAATTTCCCCGCGTTTTTCCTGCATTCATTGACATTTGAAATCTGCATCGTGACCTCATATAATCTCGTTCAATTATATTAAAGGGGCACTACACCGAAAAGTGAGGACATAATTTTCCAGAGATTCACAAATGTTTTTCGATCCTTTTATATAGCCTCAAAACTTCTCTAACACAAATATCTATACGAAGTAAAGTTTTTGAGATTCATAAACAATACAATTTTTTCACTTAGGGAGGTAAAACAGGTAAATGGAGATTTGAAAATTCACCAAAAAGACACCCAGGCTGAAATATGGGTCTAGTTTACCTTTAACCGTTTTTTTTTCCACACTTGTTTAAATCTTTTGTCTAAAAGCCCATCTTAAGGATTAAACCAATTGGTCTGCTGCCCACGTTCATTCATCGATTTTGCCATATATTATCTGATTATACGGTAGCCTGGAAAGTTGGTAGCAGCAATACATCCCCATATACCTCAGAAATTCCCCTTAATTACTGACCCAATAGTAAGAAAATGGCGATTTTTGCCATCCCATGTACGGGGGAATGTGGTCCCATTGGAAAAGTGTTTTTTTCTAAAAATAAAGTGCCCTTCTAGGCCACTTTATTGTCTACAAACAGAGGCGGACTTTTGCATATGACTTGGGAAAGCACCCCCCCCCCCACCCCCTTCCCGTTCTTCCCTCACACACACACACACACACACACACACACACCCTCACACACACACACACACTTTTCGAAAGCTTCCTACAACCCTGACATTTAGCAATACCTTGAGTTTTAATTGGAAGAAAATGCAGTAGAACGTTTCATCAAGATGGATTAACAATTGACCATTTTACAGCATTTAGCATAGCATAGCAAGGTTTAATGTCCCACGGCCTTTGATAACCAGTTGTGAACTCACTGCTTGCAGACCCACCATCTAATATTTTGATGCCTTACTTTATTTAATTATGCCTGTATTTCCCCCAACAGTCAGACAGTGTTCACCAACACTGTTTTTTCTTCAAAACCTATTGTGTTAAATACCCCCAGGATTTATGACCCTGGAATGAGGCAAATACAGTTGGTAGGGACATGGACGCCATCCAATAGTGCCACGGACGAAACTCAAGAAGGGGTATTTTTATTACGCCTTGTGAGTCATCTGCACTATAGCAAGTTGAGATAAAATAAACTAAAAATTATGTGCACGTTGGCTATATTGGCTATATCCATTGGTTATATACGAATTGGCTATACGCATTGGCCTGTTGGCTATACACATTGGCTATTCATATCAACAGGTCAATCCAACTGTGACGAAATATTCATCTGAGAAACACGATGTGGATTATCAAAACCAGGACCTTAACTCAAGTGGGCAGGTGAGGATGAGGATTTTTAATATAAAATTAACAATAATTTAGTCGACACGAATAAAAAATGCCAACATCTAAAATTTATGTTTCATTTGATATTTCACTAAATTATATTTATGGTTTTGATAAAAGAAAATATCAAAAACATGGGGAAGGGGCCTGCGGAATTTACTATGCCCCAATAGCCCCTCTCCTTTATCCCCTGATATAGATACGCTACTGCCTGGGAATTTTCCCTGAAAAGGGAGTCAATTCGGGTGAAATTGTGGGGTTCATGGGTGAAGCTTTGGTCTAAAGATTTTTTGTTTTTGATACCCCAAACTGGCTTAAAATCAACACAAAGTTTCACAATGTATACTTGATGAGAAGAAGACAATTTTAAATTGTCATGTTAAAATCTACTCGTATATTAGGGTTATCACTTCTAGGTAGGCAGAGCAGCAGAGTAGAAATACATTTCCTATACAAATTGAGAAAAATCGGGTGAAATTGTGGAGTCCATGGGCGAAGCCCTGGTAGGCAGGAATGGCGAAAGATATGTGAATCTAAAAAGGGTGGGCGGAAGGGGGGGGGGGGTACACAGGATATTAGGGGCACTTTTCGATTGACGTATTTCTAAAGCATGTACGACAGCATTATAGCTTTAGGGGCAATCTCCCCACATCCCACTCCTTCCCCCCGAAAATTTCCAACTTTTATAGGTCTGAAAATTTCTGGTGACCCATATATTTTTGCTGCCACAAAACTGTTAGATCAAGATATTTAGCACCAAAATTTGGGAGAATACATTTATCAGTTTATCATGAATCCGAAACTTAAATGAGACATTCCCAAATAATGTGATAAGCAAATAAGGGGTCCTTAGAATGGTTCAGGGGTTTTTCATCATTTTCTTGCTGAAAATAAATTAAACTTGATATATTGGTCATGACATTCACACTCGGTCTTCAGCTGACCAGTG
Source organism: Chiridota heheva (assembly GCA_020152595.1). NCBI lineage: Eukaryota > Metazoa > Echinodermata > Holothuroidea > Apodida > Chiridotidae > Chiridota > Chiridota heheva. Next base: position 783,066 of record JAIGNY010002131.1, on the reverse strand, counting down.
ACAAGGATCCAACGGTATAGTTTTTCCCTCGACCACATATTAATGGTGCTCCACCATCGAAATTTGGGAAGCTTTCACAGCTTCCACATGTTTGTGTCACTTTAAAAGAATAATGTACCTAAGTGGTGTGCGCTTTTTGAACTTTACCAAGAAAGTGTGTGTGTTTGTCTGGGTGGGTGGGTTTGTGTCACACAACATACTGTACATTACAAAATATTCCAATCTTTCGTGTTCTGGTTGAAAAAGTATCCCAAACTGGTCGCTTGTACCATAAGTTTCAATGGAACAGATGATTAGTTATATGCAACCTTGATTGCCTGCTACGTTGATTTCCTTGTACGGACTTTTTAAAGTTAAAAAGAAAACCAAGCCGTAGATTGAGACACCGCTACGGGATTACAAGGAAGGGGGTGGAGGGGAAGGGTAAGAGTGGGGGGGTAGAAGGGCTAATCAGAGGGTTGTTAAGATGACGAAAAGTTTGATAAAGATCACATAACTTCGATTAAATAGTTGTGGCCCCTTTTCGTGGCTTTAAAGTGGGTATTCCAGTGTCATTCTGAGCTTCGCTCGTTGGGCGGGCATGTTAGCTTGTTTGTAGTAAGTCTGTGTAGGCCTAATAGTACCACAGTGCTGTTTGCGTGAATATTAATGCACAGAGCGAAGTGTTTGAAATAAGGGTTTGTTCACGCCAGACCAAATATTGTGCATGCGCCTCATTACGGGGGATTTGCGATTAGAACTCTTATTGCCCGTCCATTGGAGGGGCGAGGGCAACATAATGGGATAAGGACCACGCCTACCCGCGTGGAGCATGATCGCAGGCAATTGGTGTGTTGCTGGAAGTTGTAGGGGCGGAGAATATGGGAGATAGAGGAGGGTGACGGGGGATCTTTTTTTTTAAATACTAAATGGTTGGGCGGGAAATGCAAAGTATGGGCAGAAAGAGGATTGAAAACTATAGAGATCACGCCATGTCCAAGAATCACAGGATGCGAGAATGATTAGTTGAACTTTCTGTCGAAAACAATTTACGTGGGCTTAGCGAATGAGAGACAACGGCGAAATGTAGCCACGCACCCCACTAGTATGAATTGGTCGGAGAGTGACATGTGAAGAAACATGTTAATCCCACAATATTCATAGGCATATTTATCCCGCGATAGGTCTTTGCCAGCTCAAAGCAGCAGGCACCTCAAATTAAATGATGAAGATATGAAGAAATAATACATTGATTAATATTTTTGACCTTTTGTTGCAGGTCTTTCTGCAGTTATGTGTCGCCGTCACGTGACAATTGTGCATCTTTTAATATTTTTGAATGCTGTAAATCATAAAAATAAGAAAATGTTTTCGGCAGGTCAACTGTCTTCACGTGAAAATTGGGCATATTTTAAGGTTTTTGAAACATTCTTGATTATTTTAGGTAAGTGAAATTTGTATAAACATCTCAGTTTTGAAAGGATATTTGGCTACAAATCAGTCTCAATAGATACCAGAAGAAATTTTCAAAAAGTGAATTAATTGATTTATCATTTCTGCGCAGATATTGTTCACACTTTTGAAATTGGTTCTTCAAGACATAGATTGTAATTTCTGTACATTTTTAAATTTTAAAAATCTTAAAGGCAAGATATTGTGTTCTCTTGGGCAGTAATATACAATAACAGCCAGCGTTTCTGATTGGTCTTACCTAAATAAGGGCAACCAATCCATACCTGCCGCGGAAGTGACCCTGCACACGGTACATACATACATAAATAGAAACAATCCACACCCGTATGTAACATAACGGTATGAATATCACAATAATACGAACATAACTAAGACGAGATTGGTCTCTTTAAACTATAGAAAACGTTTTTTTTTCCTTTTTTTTTTTCTTTCTTCATTGCAGGTAGTTATTTGTTGCCGTCACGTGACAATTGGGCGTCTTTAAATATGTTAAAATTGTTAAAAATCTTAAGAAAAAAACAAATCACTTTTTGGGCCAGGTCTTTATGTGTTGCTGTAGTCACGTGATAATTATGCATCTTTTAAAGATTTCGCAAAATGCTTGCAATATTTTAAATTTTTCGAAAAAGTTTGGTGCGATTTACATTATGGAAAGAATTTATATTTATGAAAATCTCCCCCTTATTCTTTCACACCACTCCCCCGCATCCGTTTTAAAGTAAAATAATATAAGAAACAATGTGATTTTGGGCTAAAATGTGGCCAAAATTGTTAAGCTGAAGCTTGAATTCTTAAAGCCTTATGTGGGTTTGTAAGCTAACACTAAATTTTCCAACATTAACTCGCATTTTTAGGCCTAACATTAATATTTGTATTATTAAGGCAGATATTTAAGACCTAGACTGTGAAATTCTAAACCCTAACGTGCATTTTTAGGTCAAAAACTGATTTCTTTTAACCCTAATGCAGAATTTTAAGACCTAAACTGTGAAATTTTAAACCCTAACGTGCATTTTAGGTCAAACACTGATTTCTTTTAACCCTAATGCAGAATTTTAAGCCCAAAACTTGAGGTTTTTTTTTTTAGCCCTGACGCGGATTTGTATCATACAGTATACATTAATGAAAGATATGACACATTAACAGTCCAGCAGCATGCTTAATAATAGGAACATTTATAACACACGAGAATATTGAAGTCATGCAGCCATATTGTTCAGATGTTGCGATAAAATGTCATAGTTTCAGATTTATGTACTTGAAATATTAAAAATCATTGTGTTGAAAAACATTTGAATTTTCAAAATGGCCGTTTCGCATCGAAAAGCCTAGCTCTATTGTCTATTTGATCTAATATTTTGAAAACGGCGTGGTGAACATATCAAATGGGAATGGAAAAGTTGTAGCCATGACAGTAACGATGGTATTTTCACAAGTTTTAATTTTTCCCTAGTAAAGATATTTTTTCTAGACGTATTTCAAATTTGAAAAATGTAATATTGCATAAGGCTTTAACTTTAGGATAGCAAAGGATCATGGGAAATATCACAAAATGGCGGCTTCCATGTAGCAAAATGTTCCCATTAATAGAAACATTTATGTTCCCATTAATAGGCATGCTACCGGACTGATTAAGCGACATTCTTGTAAGCAAAGCGGACTGTCTGGGTGTCTGTGTGTGCTTGTGTTGACCAACACATCTGTCCTCCGTAGAGTGTAAGTCACATAATATAATTCTAAACTGATTGAATTCATATACGATACTTTGTCACCAGGTCTCTTATGGATGTTTCTACTGGTCAGACAGTCAGAAGGAAGCCAGGATCGCCAGTTCTGTCACACCTGCCGATGAGGGTGTATTCACATGTTCCTTGGAAGTCGTAAGCTCTACCATCAAAGCTTATATAATGAGGATCACCCCATATTGTACACAGAAAGTGCTGTTGAAGAAAAAGTTGACTAGGGTTATTATTTCCATTTCATATTAACATCTGCTATATGTTTATTTCTTCCAAAAGTCGTACTATTCAGTGGTGTAATTTTCAATAAAATGTACCATTGGTCATTTGCTCTGATAATCCCCTCTCCCATTGTTAATAATCTAGTATGGCTCCGGCTATCATTCTGCATGTGTAACAGATATTATGCACCTTTCCAAAAGAGTACAGTAATTTTCAATATGGCAAAATGATTTTTATTAACTTCAACCAATCACAAAGAACAAGAAGATTACCGGGGGTGCAGACTTCTCCATTGCCCTTATAGTTATCCTTGCAGTAGCACCCACGAATACCATTCCTGACAGAGCATTCTGCGTTGACATCACAATTTAAGGGGATGCACTGTGTGGATCCACTTGAGCATTCACATCTCTCACTGCAGTCATCTCTTAGCCAGGATGTTCCATTCTGCAAGGAAAAACAAAATCTACATTTCTAAAATTGTAACATAAACCAGTTTTATAACTAGTATTTTTATTTTGTATTACTGAGATAAGGTAAAACGTGCATTTTATAAGAACGTGATAAAGTTAAGCATTTTCTTCTAAAAACTATATTTCGTTCTATTTATCAAAGTTTAATCTTACCTCATCTTACCTATTGTTCTATAATCTGCTTTACAAACCTTTTTAAGTAAACTCACCGTCTTGCAAAAAGGCCATCCACTACATTTCTCACGCTAAAGCTTTTGACAATACCTCTGGTTTATTTCGCTCCCTAAATCGGCCCAAGTTTTTTTAATTCATCTTACACATTTAAATGTATCCTCGTTTGCTTATCGTATAAATGAATGATTGGTCTCCTGTTAAGTTCAGGGATTTTCATATTGTAGATAATAAAATTCATCCCATACAATTCAAATTAAATGTCATACGAAATGACAATCTCAAAATGAATCAAAGTATATGACATTTGAATTAAACATCACAACGTATCATACCAGATATACAGAGTAGTAATTTCCTTCAAAAACACATCCACACAGGTCCAATGTGACACGCTTGTCGCCATCAAGCACTTGACCTTTTAAGCAACTGCAGGTTTATACACATGGATCTGTACAATTGGTGGTAGCAGAGGGAACATAAGATGGCTTACAGCTGTTCCACAGGTTCCTGGTATTCAGTTCCATCGGGGCAGTAGAGCGCTGTTAAAGAAAACCATTACTGGAGCATTATGTATAGATTCTTTGTAGAGGTGTAACGTGGGTCGTCTGGGTAAACAAATGTAACATAGTGTAATAGAATGCACATACGATGCCTATGGGTTCCATTGATATATTTTTGTGATATGATTATAATAAAGCGGATGTTACCTCTAGCAATTCATCATTTCAATTGATTACATTTAGGATATACCATGGTGACAATGAAAGCATGTCTCTTTTGCCAACGACCCCTATTCCAGGAAAGTGACTAACAATAATCAGTGGTATTGACCACGTAGAGACAAGATATTTGTGTTGGTTTCTCTTAATAGGTTTTTCTGGTATTACCAGAGCACCAAAGCAGGTCATAGACCAGTAAATCACCTCCAAGAAGTAGTGCGCACTCATCATATGTAAGAAAGAAATACAGGAAATAACACAGATACATCTACAATATGCTAGAGAGGCACTCTCTTAATTAGAGGAGATTAAATGGCAAAGCTTTTCAAAAAGGATTGTCACATTGTAGTCTTTTATGTAATGATCCACAATAAGTGTAACCACAGTTCGGGAGCAATCCGAAAAACTGGGTACTTTGAAATACCCAAGAAACTGGGTACTTTTATGTATTACGTCATCGCATGAGCCTACACATTTGACTAGCCTCCTTTAACATATGGGGTTTCTCATTTTCCGGTCCGGATTGTCCAAAATTTTAATGGATATCCTGAAATTTGGGAGACTGGTTGTAAATAGATATTCAAAACTTTTCATCGCTGCTTTTTTTAATTCACGGTTGCCTTTTTGAGAAAATCAATAAAACAGATTATGGGCAGTCTGTTTCCTTCATTTTCTCAAAAAGGCTACTATGAATTAAAAAAAAAAGCAGCAGCAAAAGGTTTTTAATATCTATTTACTATCAGTCTCCAAAAAATCAGGATATCCATTGAAATTTTGGACAATCTGG
>JAIGNY010002131.1:572500-772500 GCA_020152595.1 Chiridota heheva | reverse complement strand
TTTGACATGTCATATTGTTGCGCGAAATATCACGCATTTATTGTGATATTATGGTATATACATTGAATATATACCCAGGTTCGACGACGACGACGAGTGAACACACAATTACAATGACGGGGTCGTCACCTGCGTACTCGTTTATGATAGTAACAATGCTATCAATGCTATCACGAAACGCTTAATACGACCCGGACGAGAACACAGGTACGACGTACGGACAGACATAACATCGACAACCAAGTCAATGTCCACGGCCTTTGATAACCAGTGGTGGTGCTCTTTTCACTGGGCACATAAGTTTGAATAGCCAATCAGGGTCTAGAATGCCTCGTGTTTTCGATTCAAAAGTTTTATCATCTGGGGGATGGGAAGATTGTGTTGTTCAGACCTCGTGAAAAAACGAAAAAAAAAACTAGCCTATTGAGTAGTATACTGGACAAATCTTGGTATTGTATTTGGATGAATTAATATTTCCTGCACCGTGTTTGTTAACGGATTGTACTATTTGAGGACGAATAACAAGCAGTATCATTTGCATGTTCAGCTGTTTACTTTTATACCTTATAACAAGCAGTATCATTTGCATGTTCAGCTGTTTACTTTTATACCTTATAACAAGCAGTATCATTTGCATGTTCAGCTGTTTACTTTTATACCTTATAACAAGCAGTATCATTTGCATGTTCAGCTGTTTATTATCTTACTTTTATACCTTAAAGATCAGGAAAGAAACTTTTATTTTAATATTTACATAAAGCCAGAACCAAAAATGTAAATGTAAATGTTATCAAAGTCTAGGAAAATCTGAATTAAGAGGCTTTGAAATCATTGTCTGACCAAATGTTTATGGATAAATGTTTTTCTAAAATTTTATTTACTCTTTTGGATACCTGCCAGACAGAAAACTGATTTTGATATTCAAAGGTATTCATATTGACGCATTTTGCAAGATAACAGACGCACGTGGCACGTGCTTTTGCGTAATGGCTTTTGTATGATTAAGACATACAAAACCAGAAGTAAAAGATACGTTTTGAAGTAAAATCAAGGTCTGAGGTGTAATTCTTTTATGTTTGCTACCAGTATTTAAAAGAAATTTGCCTATTGCAGTGTTCCTGCCCCATGAGTCTGGGAGACCGCTTCACGACGAGATCTGCGAACCAACCGTGAGGCACCGACCTTGTAACATCGCGTCTTTGCCTGATCTCTTGCGGCCGACGTTACAATATCTTGAGCAGAACGCAACTAAATTTACATCACATTTCATTAACCCACCAAGTAACAACCCAATTACACCAACCCACAAAGAACCAATTAAGCGAATACCACGCTCGATTTTCCCGGGAAGCGCGATATAAAATTCACTATTTTTAATCAATTATTTTACCTCTGACTTTTAAGTGACATATCGCACTATGTGTGGGAAACCTTAATGGTTGGATAACCTGCAGTTAACTTCTCTGGGTTTGATGATTAATAGCTTGTTTTAACCAATCACCGCACAAATTTGCCTAGCAACAAAATCTGCGTAACTATGTGGGGAGGGGGTGGGAGGGGGAACAAACATCCTACGAGGTACTGGTACAGTACACCTAGCTAGCGACGCGCGCCTATGTTGTCAATGTATATACTGTAGAAAACATATTTCTGCACACACAGACTGAGTGACGGCAAAATAGTGAACAAAAATTGCGCTTACAGGTCCGCTGTGAGCTTTGTAAATCTGATTCCCATTATTCGGAGCGGTTAGTAAACGGAATTTTGTTTATTCTTTTGCTAAAAACTTGAGAGATCTGCAGAAGTGCCATAAATGGATCAAAACTTGCAGAAGGCCGAATGAACATCTAAATGTCAATTTATGTGTCATGCATGATTGCGGATTTGAGGTTTGTTTGCCCCACCTAGTTGCCACGTCGCTATAATGGGCGTAGCCTATTTCGTAACCTGAAAAGGTTAATTTCATCACTCTTCACAAGTAACTACTTCCAACAACCCAGCAAGAATAAGTACAATAGCAATTACTTTTTTTCTCCAACGAATTATTACAACATAACATTTACCATTGTTATTTGTCCTCTAATCTTTGACTTTTAAGCAACATGTAAATTGCGAGTCACAACTTTACATCATCCTTCATCAAGCTACCAAGTTACAACCCATTTGTACTTAAACGGTTTTTCATGATGACACGCGACCAAAGAAAATTTACCATTTTAAATCAATTACTTAAACTCTAACCTTTAAGTGACATGCCCCATTTTATGGGCGGGACACAACCGTACATCACCTACCAGCAATCCACCAAGCCAACCCAATATCCCTTTCGGTTTTCTCAGAAGGCACGACATAAAATTCAGGGCTCTCGACACAGGAGGGGGAGGGGGGAATGGCCCCCAATAACTTTGAAAACAATGGTTTTCAATTAGGTATTATTTGTGTTAATTATTCACTTGTCCAACATGTCCAAATGGCAATTGTGTCAGGGGCCCTGAAATTTACTATATTTAATCCTTTATTTGACCTCTGACCTTAAGTACATGGATGCCCCACCTTGTGAGGAACATACGTTCACATCGCCCAACACAACCCACCAACATTTGGCACGGTTTTCTCAGGAAACGCAACACTACACTACACTATGACTCACCAAGGATGTGTGGAAGTTCCTTGAACCTCACACATCCACCCACCAAAAGTCAGAAAGTGAGCACAATACCCATACCTTACAATACCGCCACGATATATGCTATATTCTACGATGAGGTAATGCATACTAGTTATCCTTAGATTGTGGGTCATACAAATAAATGGAGAGAGAGAGAGAGAGTTGAACACACAATTACAATGACGGGGTCGTCGCCTGCGTATTCGGTTATGATAGTACACATGCTATCACGAAACGCTTAATACAACCCGGACGAGAACACAGGTACGACGTACGGACAGACATAACATCGACAACCAAGTCAATGTCCACGGCCTTTGATAACCAGTTGTGGTACACTGGCGTGTCTACCCAACCCAGGCTTGGACCCAGGGCCTCGTGGTCTGTAGACAGGTATGATAACCGCTACACCACAACCTCTTATTTGTCTCTTCTTCTATTGCTCGCTGGATAGCCAGATAGCGAGTGAAGCCAACATATATTTGATGCAATCCACTAAAATCCCCGTTGACTTCTGATACAGTGCTAAAGGATTGTAAAATTAACTTTATTTCGAAAGACTGTCGCTTCAAAATGTGATGGATATATGAATATGCAACTTTTCTGTGCTTATTTGGCTATTGCGACTATGAAGTCGGACTTCAAAAAGTCTTACACCTTCCAGTAGTGCTATTGTTATAGTTGACACTCACGCAAGTATTGTAATGGTGAAATGCTAAAATTAACTTCATAGATTTTCATTCAAGTGACAAACTATTTCACCCAACTGATCGACCATTTCACATTCCAACGACACCGGAATGTTTTCAAACTTGCGGGGTGGGGGAGGGGGAGGGGAATATTTTTGCACAGCAAAAATGCCCCGGAAGTCTGAAAAAAAATCAGACCTAAGATTATTTATGCTCAAGGACGAAATATATGCTGCTAATGACATATTTACTAGAATTTCATATGGGGGCAAGGCTCCGGAAGCTCTGAGATATCGAGTGAATTTATGCTGCAAATGACGTTTTTTTTAAACATTTTTCATCAGCAAAACTTCATGCTTTAAAACAGGGACTGGAAACTTTGACAAATAGGCGTCGTCCCAGGGATAGGGTAACGTGTTCCCTGGGACAGACAGGGTAACGTGTTTCATGGGACGGGGTAACGTGTTCCCAGGGACCGACAGGGTAACGTGTTCTTGTGGACAGTGTAACATAATTTCAGTATATAAGATAGAATATAACTTTAAACGCATCCAAAATAGTTGACCTTCTTTTTACAATCTGTAAAGGTTGTAAGGTCTTGATCAAAAATATTTGTCATGTTAACAGCGATCGCAAATTTTCGCATAATCAAGAACCCATCTCAAATGACGTTGGATGGCCCTATTTAATTAATCTGACCATTTGCATGTGTTTTTTTCTTCGAGGACCTATATTTATTGTCCTCAGTCGTCCGTGAAGCTCTCGGTTGATCGATATATTGTCAAGTTTAGGTCACCTTGGCTACCCAACTGCGTAATAATGACATCTCCCCAAAATGAAAAACCAATGACATTCATTGCCTCTATGAAGATGATGATGTAGCGCTACGAGAAATATGGATGATTCCAAACAGGACCCAAATTCTTCTTCACAAAGGGGCGGCATGGGGCCATACTTCATGTTCCCCTCTACAAAGAAATGGGACTCACTTACCACTCATCCCGTAACCAAGCTGCTCGTTGGGGCACCACTCATGATTTTCACTAAAAGACACACCCACAACATTATATATAATGACAATACACACAACAGGACAGTAAGAGTCCTTAAATTATTAGAGAAACCAAGCTATAGCCTTTTCGAAAATTATTGGGGACCTGCCCCACCACCCCTTCTCCCCTCTCCCACCCATGCTCTTACGGCCCTGCACAAGAAACTACAACAAAGTCACTATTTTGATCAAAAGTAATTTATTACATCATTTATTTTTATAAAAATGAAAATATTCTTTGAGTTTTTAAGAATGTTGCATGATTTGATATACCATAATTGACCACAACACATTACAAACATTTTCTCATAAGAAAACAATTACAGACAATTGCAGAATAACATTTTTAGTCAAATGCAGGTATATACAAAAAAGGAAACTGTTTATATTATATTATTTTACGCAATAATAGAATGTGGTACTTACTGGAACTAACAAATTAATATGTAGCTGAAAAAGTGTTCAGAAGTAATAACACAGAGATAGCGCACTGATAATTTCCAAAGTAACATTCACGTACTATGAAAGTAGAGTTAAAACATTCTGAACATTGATAACGAAGCTCAGCTGCAGTTTCATCTTAAAACAAAAGAGATAAAACACTTTAATGGTGAAACGATAAGTAAAATGCAGGAGATAAAATGTCATGGCATTGCAAGAATTAAGAAAATAATATAGCATCTCTCTTTTCATTAAAAATACAAGATTAAATTTTAAAGAAAAACACATTTTGGCAATTGCAGATCCAACTGTATGACCGTTATATTGCACGAGAAAAATTATCTGGGTGTTTTAAAACTAGACAGTAAAATCAAAAAATCATTTTTGTGACTACAGAAAAGGAGGGTGTGAAATGAGAAAATGAAAGAATATACGTATCTTTACAAAATAAATAATTATAGAAAAACATCTGAAGACAAAAATATATATTAAATGTTTCCAGCAATCATTTCAGAATCGATTAAGTCTCTTCCTGCAACGACCGAGCTAGTTCTTGAAGTAGACCTCGATCGCGTATCTAGTGTCCTGGTTTCAGCGTTTGATTCGGTATCAGCATGGTATCGCGAGGATCCACCATTCGTGTAACCAGTGTCAACTCGTGACCTTCTCCCGTCCATCTCGTCTTCATTTGTTTGAGCCCCTCGATTGGTCAGTCCCATTGCGATTGACTCCCTATCGAAGCTCATAACTGCTTCGTCAGAAACCCGTCGATTGTTCGATCCCGATGCGATCGATTCCTGATCGAAGTACATGACTGCTTCGTCAGAAACGACGTAGAGGTCTGTGTTTTGTTGGACGATTCCGTCTTCTTCACCAACAAAGGCAGGGTTTACATGCTTCACGTCTTCCTTTACTGTGTACTTCTTTGGTGGACACTTTGGTGGACGCCTGTATGGATAAATTTAGTAGAAATTATGCAATTCTGAAATGGATGCTTACAGCTAAATAACTTTAGCTGTGGAAACCTAGTAGTAATAGAATGTATAGAAATGTCTGATAAAAGTATGATATTGAAGATATAATAAAAGACACAATAAAAGACACAATAAAAGAGAAAGAGATCTCGAGTATACAGTAACAGTGTCAAAAAACGTTCGATTCAATGATTGTGGTAAATTTTTTATTTTTTTATCAACCCCAATATAAGCAGGAGTGTCACAAGAATTTGCCCAACATGACTCACTCTGAATAATGATAAAGATGCGTCTGTTACATAGGAAAAACCCTTATCGTATTACTCATGAAAGATGAAATAATTTCCCCGTCAGCGGTTACACGCCCCCAAGTACATAGTGCTTTGCTGGCACCCAACATGTGACTATCACAGAAAGAAATACCATTTGGGTACACTTTTAGAAAGAAGGGTTCTAGAGACGAAAAGGTTCCAAAAAGGGGACAAGCTCAAAGCTTTTCCTTAAGCAACTGTTTGAAATCGTCCTTTGAAGAACCCCAGAGAGTTCGAAATAAGGTACAAACTAGAACCTTATTTTGCCAAGAGTGTATAATTAAGCTAAACATAAAGGCGACAGAGACATGATTTATGTCAGCTTTGCACTGTGTTAAATATGAACAAGCCCTATAATCACCAACAAATTTATTTTTGTTAATATCTAGTCTATGAACACCTCAAAAATGTGTTAATTTCATTATACATATATACATATATATATATATATATATATATATATATATATATATATATATATATATATATATATATATATATATATATATATATATATATATATATATATATATATATATATATATATTTATATATATATATATATATATATATATATATATATATATATATATATGTATATATATATATATATATATATATATATATATATATATATATATATATATATATATATATATATATATATATATATATATATATATATATATATATATATATATATATATATATATATATATATATATATATATATATATATATATATATATATATATATATATATATATATATATATATATATATATATATATATATATATATATATATATATATATATATATATATATATATATATATATATATATATATATATATATATATATATATATATATATATATATATATATATATATATATATATATATATATATATATATATATATATATATATATATATATATATATATATATATATATATATATATATATATATATATATATATATATGTATTTATATCACCTTCATGTCAATTGCGAGTGTCTAGGAAAAATATATACTCTAGTTTCCGTCCTACTGATAGATAGCTACGATTCCATTTCAAACATTGTTTCCTTCACTTCCCTCTTCATTTTTATCAATTATCCTTACATATGTAGCAACTCTACTGATGCTACGTATTTAATAACACTACTGCATTCATCCGGAGATGCAAACATAGAAAAAGTTCCAAAAGAGAAAGAAAAATCAAAAAGAAGAAGACTGCACACAAACTAGACTGATACTTACTCAAAGAAATGTTTCTTCAGCCAACAACATAACAATGACAATATGACTGTTAGGAAGACTGCTATACCAATTAAAATAAGGAATATTGTCCACCAATCTGCAAGAATAAAAAAAAATCTGGGATAAGAATCTCAATTCACTATGACTAACAGCAAAATGTTTTTTATGTCTATATTTATCATATACCGTTTTCATGCCTCACCGACTTGAAAACTGAATGTCGGTAGTGGGAAAACCTGGAAAAGGGGCAAAGCAACCAAAACATATTTGAAAATACTGAGGAAATTAGTGATTGTGTAACCATTTTTGTTTCAAGAACTCGAGAATTTTCTTTCATATGAATCTCCAATCGGGAATGAAAAGATGATACTAGGCCAAAACTATGTTCAACCTTCTCTGCCTCTATGTTCAAAGTTTCCAATTCCCATCAAACTAAAAGTGCTAAGTTCACCCAAGTGTCATGGTATTAAATGTTTTCTCTGTTCTCAATCCAATTATTTACATCATCAACAGTTTGATGTAACTTAAAGGAACACTCGATCGAAATATGAGGCGGCCCTAGAGGAAAAACCTCACTTATGAATTTTCAAATCAACCATAATCATTTCTAATAAATCCTTGATATATTACACAAGCATTAAAAATAAGACCCATCATTTTTCAAAATTCCCAAATTAAATTAACACAACCAGCTTTCGACCGAGAGCTTTGATAGAGATATTTAATGAAAAAATAAAGAGTTATAGCTACTTTCAGTGCTGTAAATTATGACAAAATGCTTGGTTTTCGTGAAGTAGTACATGAATATACTAAATCATGAACAAGTGATTGAAAGTTTATCAGAAAAGGTACTTACCATCGAATGGATTTGGAGCTGTCGTTGCAACAATCACCTCTGTTAGCAAAAAAATAAGAAATAAGATGCAAGAATTACACACAGCCAAACAATTATGACTACAATGTTTTCTCCATTAAACTTGAGTAAACCTTGTTTAATTATTTTCACATTATGATGCACATATTAGTATTAACTTGTCTCCTTTTGTATAGTTAATTTCCTTTGTTGTATATTCATAGCATGCATCGTATGTGCATCGATGTCACTCTTCATTGTTTCCCCAAAGTGGACGTTCAGAAGCTCATTTTACATGGGTGACAATGCTACTATAAAAGAAGCACAGATTACTGGGTTGTAGATTTCTTTTCATATGAGTGGCTTATGTCGGCTATGACCTAATGGATGAATGCGAAAACTACTTCCTTGACGATAAAACATGCAACATCTCTGCTGAATATCAGACTCCCTGATCCTGAGGTCTCATTCCACATATATACAATTTCTTTTACTAAAATCACATACGGGTACAATTACTATCAGCGTAACTAAATTCCACCTACCATTTTCGCAGTTCCTTCCATCGGTATCTTCGTTACATGTGATGAAAAATATGGATGCACTGTATGATATTTCGACAACAGCTTGACGCTTGCGCCTAGCGCCGATTGGAGTATCCGTTTCAGTTCTCACCCGGAACTCATACCCTCTGTTGGCGGCTAAATTGGTAACAGTTCCACTTGTTAAACCAAACAAAAACGGTTCGGAATTTGACCATTCGCTCGCTCCGTCTTGTCTGGGGAGACATAATAGATTTGTTGATCATCTTTGGTCTTTGTATACAAAGTTTACAGTTTTAGATTCGCGGGTAAGATACAACTACCAGGAAGAGATTATCTTAAATATAACCGTACTTCATCCTCATTATATGGAGCTAAGGTGTGAAAGCAGCAGGTTTAATTTCTGTCTTTGGACATATGAAGCAAGTTAGAACCAGGAATGAGTCTCATGGCTGAAAGGTCAACTGACCATCAGAAATAACAAGATACAAATTAATGAATCTACTTAATAAAATTTACTGCAATGGTTGTAAATACCCATATAAGAATAAACTAATACAAACAACTTTAAATACTTCTAAGGTACAAGTTATACTGAAAAAGAAGAATATCTTTCAAAATTGAAAGACTTCGTAATTCTTATCCATCCAATGACCTGATATTTTGATATATCAGGTCAATATTGATTGATATATCAGGTCAATATTGATTGACCTGATTGATTTTTGATATATCAGGCAAATATTTACATTAGATTTTAGACTAGAAAAACCGATAATGATCCTCCATACTCAATGCACACAACCAGAATAGAGTGCATTACCTATATTCGATGACATTCCTATCATACTCGACCTCAATACTCCACGTTATGGTCATGGACTCGCCGGAAGCATACGACACAGTAACATCATAAGCACTTGTGTTTCTGTAGTCTACAAAAAAAAAAAATGAAAAAGAAATCTCTATGTGCAATCATGAAAGCTGTGATACAACAGAATAACAGATTTCAAGAGCAAGAACGCAGGGTTTAAATTTTCTATTGACAGATGAAATCCCAGGTGTTCCAGTAGCTTAATAAAAAATGGCAGTGGTACATAGCTACAAATTTTTGAGAAAAACAAAACAATTTCTCTTCAAAAAAGAAAGTCCTCTTATAAATTTAGCAAAATGGGTGGGGATTTTTTTTTTTGGGGGTAGGGATGGGGAAACGATTTGGAAAAATCTGAGCATCTAGCATAAATGGAAAAATATCAAAACTTTATGTACATCAATAAAAGTCTAGCGCCACCACTAAAAATCTTTCGACAGTCATATTTCTAATTTTTTTCCAGTTTTTTTTTTCTGATTGTTTTGAAAATAAATAGAAAGGTTATTGATGCTTTTGGACTTAGCTTTTGGTAAGTCTTTTTGTGTCTTGTCATGCATTTTGATTACGTCTAAGTTATAATTAATAAGTAATAAATGCTAGATTTTGTATAGAGTTTAATGGTGGTTTAAAGCAGTGTGTTGTACATCGTGGGCTTACCCCTGATTTTCCTTGCACCTCGTTAATTTATTCAAACAAATAGGTAAAAGTTACATACTTGTATCACAAACACCGGTCGAGCCAGCCCATCCTTTGTAGCAGGTAACAAACTGAAGAATCTCACTGATATCAATTCCCGTGTTTCTGATAAATATAACTCTGGTTTCGTATGTAGTATTAGCCTGAAAGCGAACAGACATGATCACAACTTAAGTAGACATGTATACATAAAAGTAAAATTTTAAACGAATAGGAGGCCTATCAGAAAATCACTTCGGCTACATTGCTATACTTACATGTAATTTGTGGGACTAAATCCGACGGGAATAAGTTGAAATGGCCCAAATACTAAATAAAGGAAACAGCTATAAAACAATAAAACCTAACCACTAAAAACATAACATAACCATTGCCAGCAAGTTAACTTTAATACCAAGGTAGAAAAAGTGATAAAAACACATGTGGTAGGTTACTTGTGAACCGCTGTAAGATATATTATGTTCCAATCGAGCAGGCTCTGATTTTCCCCTCTTAATTTTGAGAGTATTCTGATCAACTACAAAAAAATTCAAACATCCACTAACTATTACATATCGAATAAATGAAAATGGAAAGGGAAAGTAAATTGAATGAAGTACACTCACGGATGTGAGGTAGGGGGGCTTGTTAAAAACTGTTGGGTAACTACGGGACTCATTGATCTAATTTATCTTAATCTTGGCAAACTGAGCCCATAGTGGGTTTCCAAAAAACCCAACAAAAACTAAAAAGAATCGGATTATGCACGAGGAAATATTAATTGCTCCTGTTTAAAGACTTTTCTGTTATACTTTTGTAATTTATCCCCGGAATTATCCCTACCTCTAAGTCTGACAGGACAAATATGTATCTGTCCCCAGGTATGAAGGTTGTGTTTTCCCACGATTGCCCAATTTGGCGGTATTGTGGATAAACTTGTTCAACAGTTTCGGAGGAAGTCCAGGCCGATGTTGCGGACAAGCTATTCACAGATCCAACCGCCATGGATGAGAAGAACGGTGACTCTACAATCACTGTAAACGAAAACATGGACAATTTCATGTTAGCCACATTAGCATTTTGTTTAAGGTTTTAATGTAAAACATCAAGACTGAATACGTTTCAAAAAATTAATATGAAAAATGATTGCGTTGAGTAAACATAAACTTTCTAAATTGCACGAAAGAAAGTAAAAAAAGTTTTCCTCTATAATTAAGTATTAGTGTAGTGAATTTAAATTCCATCACTAAAACATGATCTAAGTATGACAAAGTTATTCACAAGATTAATTAGAAGTAAGTGCACAACCCTTTGAACGAAAGTTTGATACATGCAACAGTAGGCAATGGGTGATCAAGCTTTAACGTATACCTGTTTAAATTAATTTTTCTGGTAAGCCCATGTGACCACTTTAAGCTACCTGATTAAATTCCAAGGAAAAGCTTACCAATTAAGTCTTTAAGAATTACAAAAAAAATTCTTGAAACATGGTTTTCTTGAACAAATCTTCATCTGTCCAAAAAACTTGAACCTCTTTCTGCCATCCACTTACTTCAATAGTTTACCTTATACATCAGCAATGTGAATTTCTATGAGAGCAGTATACTTTTCGGGCAATATCTAGCCAGTGAGCTGGTCAGAAACCCAACATCTAAACTTGATCAAAGGTTATGTAGAAGACAGCTGGTACATATGAGAAACAGAATTGAAATGTGTTTCAAGCTCCACAAAGATGAATATGCATTTCATCCGTCTCAATTATGAATGTAATAAATGTTTTACTGGCCCACGATTGTCATAGGTTAGCAATTACATAGCATTCAAGTACCACATTTACAGGCTCATGTTGATAGTCGTACGGATCCCAACGTATTCCAGGGGGTAAGTTTGGCCCGAATACCATTTTCCTCTCTTGCAAATTTTGCCTGCGATTTTCTTTGAATCTTGGAACGAGAATTGGCAATCTACCAGAAATTCACGTTGATTACTCTTCTTTTTTAAATTTTATTTAAGAGATGGGGAGGGGGCAGGGGGAATTTTAGGCATTTTCAGAGTTACCTTTTCCCCCAAATTCCCTATTTTTCAGCATTGGGGAGAGAGACGGGTTTTCTTTTACCGATATGAAAATAGTTGAAAGTAAGTTATTACCTGTCTGACAGTCAATGCCTTCATAACTCGGTGGGCATGTTGAACCTTCGATAGTTGAGCAAAAATCGAAAGGCCTTTCCGAATTATCGAGAGAGGATCTTAGTTGAATATCGTACACCTCCTCTGATTCTAGACCCTCTATGGTGTAAAGGACAGGATTCAGAGCTTCATCAATAATAACCGTGTCAATCCAAGATAAGGCCCCCGCCAACTTGTACTGGATGTAAGCTGTATCATACGCAATGCCTATGTACCACGCAACGGTGATCGAAGCTCCCTTTCTGTCAACGACCTCCAACTGCACATTTTTGTTGTTGTAGTTACAATCAAGTGGTGGTGACGGTGTGGGTTCTAAAAACCAAGAAAGTAAATATGATGATTTAGTGTTTGCAGATTCCTTTATAGTGAACCCCATCTAAAGAATGAAAAAATGCATCTAAGTTTCGCGTTATTGATTGTATTACGCCTTAAAGCTATCTTCAACAAAATATTTATCTCGCATTTGCAGCATAATAAAGAATTACAAGGTATACATCAGGAACGCTCAACTTGAGTTAGCAAAGACTGTTCTGTGTCTGTCAGAGAAGAAAGGGAGGATTCAGGAAAAGAATGACGTGCCCGATAAGGGTTTTACAGCTTTGAGAACATTTGAAATATGTTGGTTACAGTCCCGATTTCTTTTTCCTGAATTTGCCCCCCCCCCCCCTCCTATGGATCTGCGAATGTGAAGATTATAATTTAACCACAAACACGTGGGCAAAGAGACTTACAGAGCCTTTAACCCTCGTGGTTTTCTAGTTAAATTTAAACCTTCGTTACAGAAAAAACTCCACTGCCCTATACAAAAGGACAATTATTATCCGATTCTTTAATTCTAAAGGTCATGTCAGTTGTAGTATTTCAATTTGTCTATGTTAACAGCTTTCATTAACTTTTTCACAATTAACGATAGGAATAAGTACTTTAGCGTAAATGAAGATGTCGGAAGACCGTTCCCTATGCATATAATGATACACGAAAGCAAGATTAAAAAATAACGGTTTACATTCAAATGAATCCTATCTAATCAGCTAACAAAGCTGGGTTAAATGTGTTATGACACTTCTTTAATGGTATGAAATGGCTTTCATTCAATTTTCTGCAAAAAACAAAATGGCCATAAGCTATCCCACTCAACTCCAGTGAAGTGTGAAGTGAAGTGTGAATAACTACTATCTTCGTTTCGAACTTTGCCATCCTTCTATGCCTCCACAATACCACAGAGACACTTGTATTAACACCAAACAATGACTACACACGCACGGTTACGATTGTTATTGCATCAATTTCATTTACAAATTCTTTTGTAAAATATACATAAGGCTCAGTTGCAATTTTAGAAAAAAATTAAATGCATTGAATCAATAACATACACAAATGGGGAAAAGGAAAAACAGACATGGGAAAAGCAGAAAAGACATGAAGTCAAGCTGTCAAGAAGCATCTGCTAACTTACATGTTCCTGTCTTTAGCCTCATGCGTTTGTAAAAGCAAGAAAACGAACAAAAACAAGTCTATATATAATAACATATGTATGAAACTCAAAGCCAAGACAGAAGATGAAAAGCTGAACAATAATTGGAACCGTCAAAGGAGCTCCCGGTCTTATTAATACACGTGTTAATTAAGTATTCATTATAACACTTTATTTGAATATTTATTTCAAATGTTATCAGTACCATCAAGTGCAAGGAAAGTGTATTCAAATATTGTAGACACGGCGAGGATAATAAATACGCCCTCACATTCGGCCGAATACTTTGTTAAAAGAATTGAGAGCTATGATTGGTTTGGTTTTCCCATCGTAAAACCCGATCTTCACCTTCTACAAAATTCGGGGGATCTACGATCTGACGATGAAAGATACATTTTAGAAACGATAGATAAGTATCCTCTCCGTTAAAGTTGTCCCATTGTCAACATATATTAGAAGCCAAACGCAATTTTCGGTTCTGTAGCCTTGTAACCGACCATCTTTGGTTGGATAACAAAATATAAAAAAACGACGTCCGAATATCAAACCTCGTTGAAGAAGGGGAATTAAAGCTTTACAATGAGAAATGTCTTTTTGCGATAGTTCCTTTCAGACGATCCAATGAAGTACAATAAGGTGAAGGTCGCTTATTATTGACAATAACATATCATGCAAAAGACAAATGTATGACAAAATGTTCAGCACGGCTTGCAGTATGTCGCAATAAGCTTAAATAATGAGAAAACATATCGAACAAATATCATTAAAGAAATAATTATGCCAATAATGCAGCGAAATGACAAAGCGGGACGCGAGTATATCATTTGCGAAAGTCAGTACAAATGGTGCAGTTGAGCTGGTGGCAAATGATGCAGCCTGATAATACCTTCGAACACGTCGGTTGTCTGATCGGGTGCGCTAGTTGTAGTCTCATCGTGATAGCACGTTACAGTTGCAGTTGACATATAGTTAGTTGTACCATCAGTAACCGCTTCTGTTGTCTCTTCGGGTGTAACCTCCGGTAGAGTGGTTTCTTTGTCTGTTACTTCAGCAGGGGTTATTTCTGGCAATGTAACCTCTGTAATTTCTCCCTGCGTAGATTCTGCCATTGAGGTTTCTGCCTCTGTTTTCGGGTTTATTGATAAAATTAGCAAACCTGCCGAATAAAAGCTTTTTTTTTTTTTGTTAAATTGTGAAGTGAAATTTGAAGAAGAAAAAAAAGCATCGGAATAAGATTTTAGGCAGCGCTAGCAGTTACGGAAGTTTCGTAAGTCTGTGAAATTTTCTGGAACAGGTAATGAACTTTACACCGGACTGCATGTGCATCAATTCGTAAAATTATATAGCACGAATTTTCTATTTTCAGCGCATGGAGTTTTACCCCCTGCCTTCCCCGCGTCCCATATTCGTATGCATGCCAGCAGCACTCTTAAAGTTACAGTTGTCAAAGGCCAGATATCACGTTAACGTGGACAGAAATATACAATACAATTAAACGCCTTTGATTTGTCTAAATATTTGCACATATACTGACAAACTTCAATAACAGCTTCGTTAGTGACGTTACTCGTATTGAGCAAAATTACAGACAATTTTCTTCAGACGAGATACCCTATTTCAATACAGTTCTACGAACGTTTGTATGCAATTTTTGATCCTTTCTTACCGTGCAACTTTACAAATCATAAAAACAACAAACTCACTGATCGATTAAAATTTATGAACAGATGGAAAATTTGAATTCAATATTCAAAAAAGATTTGTCGATTTGTGATGTCTATATGGTAATTCGATCGTATATCCTTTAAAAAAAAGAAAAACACTTTCTCTTCGATTTCCCTCCTTAGTGACATGCACATGTTTATTACATGGATATACAATTTCATTAAAACCCAGGCAGTGCCATGTCAAATTTCGATATGGAGCGTATCTTTGCCATTTCAAGTACACTATACGGATGAAAACAGCGAAAATTTTGCCAGTTATATTTGGTGCATAAGCACAACTATGCACCTGTCAGCATTGGATGTAATTTCCTACTGTACATATATTCATACTGGATATACTGAACAAATTCCAATATTCATTTTTTTTTATATATATGCATGTTCATTCATACAAATGCACATGATAGTGCATTTGACTAAAGCGCTACTTTTCGTTAATATAAGCTTTTCCTTATCAGCAATATACTTAAGCAAATACTTTAAGGCCACAGAATGCAAATTGTGGCAAATATAAAATCAAATCATAGCCTTATTTAATTGGAGTTTAACAAGTTTTAAAATAGATCGCAATAAAACTGAAGCGTACGAGAATGGCGGGAAAATTATCATATATGATAAGGACTTTAGAATTCTGACTAAACATACAGAAAGTGACCCCTCACTTCATATCTAAGCCCTTGTACTTTGATCTCATATAGTTTGGGCAAACAAGACAGTCACGCTCTGTGTACTCTTATGAAAAAAGCTTCCAATTCATTGGTTAACGGTTTTCTAAAAGTTCAGATACAAAAGAAATACATACTGACAAAATCAAACAAAGTATTGAAACAACTATTTTGAGAAGAAGTTATTATATGCCCAAGCCTGAACACGGTCAGCTTGATGAAGCATTCATACGTGTTATGCGAACACATATTCAGGAAGGAGGGGCAGCCAGCATGCGTCTTTCAGTCAACACTACACAGACATCAATCCTTGTAAGTACTGTAGGGGCAATATATTCTTTGCAATATTTAATCCTGTCATATCATTGCAATAACGAAACACGGTTTAGAAACTTCATTCTTTAAACATTTAATCACTTTTTACGCTATGCTGTATTTTCCTATACACATAAAAAATATTATAAAAAACACTGAAAAGGTATACTAAAATTCATATCATTTGTCAGTCTGAACACATGCTCACACATATAAAGGGTGAATATGACGCCTTATAATGGACCTTTGATATTGAAATCATATCAAGTATGCATTTCTCCTCAGGGTCGGAATCAAAGTAATTGTGTTCCATAATGACAAGGTTGCTAAAAGGTTGCAATGAAAATACAGATTTGAGAATCTTTTCAAAAAAGGGATTGAACGGTTGAAGGGTATAGTCTCCGAGGAAACGAGCAGTGTTTTATAGTATAGAATGACTGGTAGCGATCGAAGTCCAACGTGAATATTCGTACAATGTGTAAAATCATGTTTTAATTATCTTCTAGAAGGAACATCAGATCATCGATCAACAACTATTTCGAGGCATATAATAGGTAAGATACGTATAACTGGTTTGACACAATTAATGTCACTGTTCTTCTTTTAATTAAATCATTTAAAATTTTCTTAATATATTTTAATATGCATAAGAAATAGTCCACATTGAAATCATTGTCTCTTGAAAGGTATTTCAAAGATTTTGGAAGTTATACTATTATGTATTAATTAGGTTATAGCAAACTCATCTTGTGAAACATATCTTAATACACAATTAAATCAATATTTGTCGATAACTTTCCAAATTTAGTCTCATGTTTTATGAAAGAGAATAGATATGACTATTAATTGATTTTTCTTTATACAATTTGGCCAGCCACAAAAAATCGTTGTTACCCCTGACAACAGACGTTCATCGTTTTTTCATGACTTATAAGCTTCCATATTAGTTTTTACTTGTAACGTTAAAAAGACAAAAAGGAACTTGCAGCCCTTTTGCATTCAACAGGAGACCTAGTTCAAATATTAGCTTGTGTGTTCAGTGTATATGAACAAATGAAATTTTCAGTTGTGAAAACTACATTATGGAAAATATTGTATAGCGGAGGTCACCTGATGCAATGCGTGTAGGCCTATGTTTGTATGGCATGGTATCGCACCTTCAACGGCTCGCCTCACAGAACGCAAACAATACACAGCTGCCGATCAAACACAATTGAATTTCATCAATAAAAAAAATTGTTTGAGGAAGCTTTTGTTAAGTAGCCGTATGATATTAGTCAATATATAATTTAGCTCGTACAATGCAGGGAGATAACACAGTCGTT
Source organism: Chiridota heheva (assembly GCA_020152595.1). NCBI lineage: Eukaryota > Metazoa > Echinodermata > Holothuroidea > Apodida > Chiridotidae > Chiridota > Chiridota heheva. The sequence goes on along the minus strand of JAIGNY010002131.1, from coordinate 754,465 downwards.
TCCAAAGACGGGCAAAGAAGCATTGCGTGAATTTAGTAGAAAAACTTAATTATTTTCATATTTTTGTTTCTTTGTGGGAAACTTCTTCGAGATAAAGACGGCTTATATAATAATGTAGTACCGTGGGTAAGTTGGTGAATAAAGACCTTCTTTAGCTGTTAGCATGTATGGTTTTATTTTCTAGGTTTAAAAAAACCCTGCAGAGGAGATCGTGGAGGAAGTACTATTAATACTATGCGTGTTCAACATTTGATTCAAACAATTAATATATATATATATATATTATTGATATGTATATATTCGAAAAAGAGGGAAGATTTGGAGACTCATCAGCATTAAACGATGTTTTCTGTGCCATCGCCACCAAGTGTACTTCAGTTGATATATAAATTCTGAGCACACTTGGTAGCGGTGCCTTGGGGAACTCGTTAACATCAAAATAGAGATTGGCGTGTGCTTACTTCCAGAATTGCATGGAGCAAAGAGACGAACCTTCAACAGTTCAACGCGAAATCGCATTTAAACAATCTGGTAATTTGTTCTGAAATGAATATGATCGTAGCCTTACATTCATGAATGTGATCGTAGCCTTACATTTATCTAATCAGAATTGTTTGTCTCGTTTATATTTTTCATTCACACATCGGTGCGTTTGTATACAATTGTTGTTCAAAAATATCACGCCAATGCATTTTATGTTCCACTTGACTGCTGTTTTGGTCTTTCTCAAATCTTACGTATTTCTTAAGGTACAAATTAGAATAAAATTTAAAAAAAGATAGGAAGTAATAATTCTTAAGTAAAGCAGCCTATGTGGAACAAGTATGGAACTAACACGTCATTGTTTGATTGAACATCATTTGAAAATTACCAAACGGCCGTGAAGTAACATTAATGTACATGATCATCACTTCGTAGCCTATAATAAATTACAACAACCCTTCAAGGTTGGGATAAACTTATTTCAAATTTGTGTATAAAAAACAATTCGAAAGTAACGTTTAATTCAAAAAGATCAATCTTAATTGAGAAAACAGACCGGAGGGGTATAATTCAAAACAGACAAACATTTCCAGAGGGGTTGGAAATCGTTGAAAGTTAATTGCTAAAGAAAAATGGTAAAATACGCTGCCGTTTATGTTCGAATTTTGCATGCAATGCCCCTACATAGCCACTGATGAGCTATTTCAGTCTCAATTATAAGAATGTATATAATATTTGATACAAACGTTTTATTCACCATACACATTACGTAGAATTGCTTTTAAAGAACTACACGGATATGACAAATAAATAACTAACAATTTTAAATCTCCAAATTTGAATGATAGCTATATCAAACAATTCCACTTGTGCCAAGGAAATGTTATTCGTGCCACAATGGATGTTTTTTTATTTTTGAGAATCAATTCTTAAGTAACGTTTAATCACACCAAATTCATTTAAAATTGCTGAAAATGTTGATTGCAAAGCATGCATAGCAACAACCGACCCCATGATTACGCATTCACATGAATAGGCGTACTCAAATTTGGAAACCGTGAATCATTTCATGCCACGTATGCTTGCGTGCATAAAATCAGTTTTTGGGCAGTGTTTGTTCAATGACTGTGACTTGGCAACGCCTGATGTAACGAGCGCTTCAGTAACCATGAAAAGGTTCAAACCGGCATTCAGACTTTTCTGCTTTTATTTCTTTGTTTGCCCAAGGGCTGCGCTGAAAATTAGATTTCTTTATTCAACGGTTTTAATAACAATATGTCTGTTTAATTTAGTTAGCCCGTAAAACTTTCCCACAAAATAATTAGGGAATACGAAATGTAATGCAGAATGGGTTTTCAGCAGGAAGTTCAGGTTTAAAACAAACACACCAATCCACGTAGCCTTAATTATTTAAAAAGTTTTATCTCAATACTAAAAATACGTATATTGAACCCGGGTGATTGAACTATAGGTCCACTTTGCATTCACATGTTCCATTACAAACCGCTCATTATCTGTATTGAGTAAATAAGAGCCCTACGGACAAATACACACAAGTTTGCACCCAATGTCCAAAGGTGAAAAAATATAATTCAAAATGATTTGACAAATTTGAAAACTGCTGTATCACTTGTAAGCCAGAGTCTAGAAAGCTTAACTGCTTAAGAAAATATCGTAACTTCGATTTACTTCAAATTTCATTTTTATTTGGCTCTTTGGTGTATTTAAAAGTGTGGGCAGAGTACTGCATTGGATATTTGCCTATCTGACGATTGTCATGTATTTAATGCGATTAAATCTGATGACGCGTTTTGCTTTAAAAAAAAAAAAAAAAAAAAAAGGTGAGATTCCTTGACTTTATGCTGATCAAATGTATGGTACACTTTTTTTAGTAAAAGCTGGCTTTTGATGGAAAACCTCACACACTGCCCGAACAGCCGAATGACCAGCTGACATTGCCCAAAGAACAAAAATGTTCACCTAACTGGGGTGCAGTTTAGATTACAGTATCATTATTTATCGAATGGGTTTTCTGAGACAAAAACTTTCGCCTCGATGGATTATATATAGCCGAATAGGCCTACAATCACAATTAAGTATCCCGACATAAGACCTGTCAGTGTATCCCGGACAAAACGTACACCCTATCCCCCTATAGTACGACTGGCACAGTAATTACTGGCAGTTTTGTAAGTCAACTGATTGAAACGCTATTGGCGACAAAATGTTGGATTATGTTCGTAGGAATCATAGACGTATGTAGGAACGGGGAAACGCGGAGGGAAAACGTAGGCCTATCCTGAATATTTCAGTCACCCACCGATTGTGTAGCAATAAAGTCAACAGGAACGTGTGTAATCAATATTAGAAACTGGAGGATAAATAAATGTTAATACGGAGAGAAAAATAAGCATATCACAATAACCACAGCATTGAGATATATAATATGCAATTCACATTCGTATAAACCATCCGCCTTATCTTTATTCAGCGTTCTCTGGTAATAATAGATTAATCGAGGTAAGATTTGCCAGCCTGTATGTATTGCAACTTTGTATGTTCATTTTTTGTGTGAAAATTCACGCCTTTCATAGGACATACAATTATGATTTCAAGAACAAAATATGCGATTTGTGAATTCTGACGAGCACGTGTTTGCCTTTGCGTAATATGAACTATAAACTAAAGACAGCTACGATGTTCGCTCAAATAACTTATGCAGAGAATACTACACATTTATAGATGAAAGTTTCAAACTATGAATTTTACACAAACAATGAATTAATCTTTTAGACAACGTTCAACGCAACTGACAATTTTATTGTCTACTGGTGTAAAAAGTAGGTCATGGATTGTACGTCAAGGTTGCCAGTGCAGGAAAAATACTACCTTTTATCAGTTTATGGCTCAAAAACAATCATTTTTGCACGTTTCGAACAATTCTAAGCTACCTTCAATTTGCTTAATCTTTTATTGATAACAACTGCACAAGTTTACATTTTTAAACTAACAAAACGATGTGGACAACGACTTCAATATATGACAACTTACCAGTAGTTTCCGAGATCACTGCGGTTGTTTCTATTTCTATGAGAAATGAAAACGAGATTGATTGCATTTCAGTTTAGTTATGTTCAAAATACTGAAATGTGCTTCAAATTTTTCCATTTTCGGCAAAAAATTAACGGGGGTGGGGGAGGGGCAAGTGCCATTTTGGTCCCCTAATAAATTGTTTTTGAAATGTCTTCCAGGTATCTTCAACTTATCGTGAAGTTTCCTACGAGACGTAGCCCTTGTGCTGCACTCAATTCGGCGAGCAACACTCTAAAAAAGGAATGGTCAAATTATGAGCACAACATGGTCAACTCTGCACCGAACCAACTTTGGTCAAATTGAACAAAAATTTGACCACGATATGGTCAAATTTGTCCATAATTATCATATTATTATTAATCTTGACCACGTTATGGTCATTTAATTTTGACCAACATTTGTTCGGTGCACAGTTAACCATGTAACGGTCAAATCTGACCATTCTTTTTTTAAAGTGAAGTTAATGAATTTCTGCATCAACCTTGACCCCTCTTATTTCAATCCAGTTTTTGAGCTGAACAAAAACTAGTAACACCAGTTCTTAAGCAGGGGATCAAATAAGGCTTTTATTTTTACACTTTCTATGGGAAGTGAAAAATTATCTCTATTGGTCTGATTTCTTTATGGCTAAGTGTGTTTCGGCTGAAAATTTAATTGTACTGTAAAGATCTACAGGATTAAATCAGTGGTTATGCACGTTCAGCTTCTATCATAAAAAAGGTAATAAAATTAAAAAAAACCTAAAAAAACGAAAGAAGCAAAATGGTGAAGCATTTGTTCAAAAAATCTTATTCCCATCAAAATTATTCCATATTTCAGGAAACGACAACTTAGTTACGTCACATCCTTACATTCATCAAAAGTATTTGTGAATTTCACAAGATTTTGTTAATTAAAAACCTTGAAGAGGTCGGGACAATATTAAGTCTTGTACCAGTGATTCACCACCTGAAGAAATGCTGAATATTATTTTCAATTAGTAAAGAAAAGTTACTGATTTTCATTAAAGTGCATTCAGAATCGATAAGAAAAGTGAGGGTGTGACATCACTTTTCTACTGTATTCTTTCTACGCCAGTCGTTCCCATAAAAACTTGTTACAACTGAACAAGTGTCCAAGTCGGTTCTTCTTGTCTTATACCATACATTATGGACACCTTAGACCACTAACATAGTGATGCGTTTAGAATAAAACAACCAAAAAGTAGAATTTACCCTGCACATAGGCCTATTCACAAAAACAAAATTTAAACTATTTTCCCCATTTTTGCAAGTTGCAATCTTGTTCTATATTTTGCCACACTATGATCTACTTTTTCTAAATTTCCACGCAGAATGAATATTGGCAAATAAATGAAAGCCTTAATAATGAATACAAATAAAAATAAAAAGCAAATCACGGAACCAGCATATTTCACCGCGTATAGCGACGACTACTTTATAAATTGCAAGGTGGAAAAAGTAAATAAAGCGAGTGGTTGGTTTTACTTGAAAGATTTAACCTCCCATAGAATTTGCATCAATATGGTTAATCACTCATGAAGGCTAAATACACAAACTTGTGAAAGAAAAGACTTTAAAACTATTCCTGAGGGATTATTGTGCAGTGTCAGTTGGATACAGGGCCGTAATTCTCATTTGGAAAGTGGGGGCAGGGGGATATCCTCTTAATAAAAAAGAAGACAATTTTCCTTAAGATGTAGGCTACTAAATTTTTTAAATTTGCTGAAAAAGGGGTTCCCGTGTCCAAACGGGAATTACGACCCTGGTTGGTTATATTTGACAGAATCTACGTCCGTATCACATGATCATTTTGCTTGAATTTTTTAGTCTACAACTACTTCTGATCGAACAAAGAACAATTATAGGTGTAAGGATGGAACAATTAAAATTTAAATCACGTCTTTTCCCTTTTTGGGAACTAACATTTTCCCATTCTGCCATTATGAGTAGATGAGAAGTGAATAATTGATTTGAATCAACGTCAATGTTCTGGTAACAGGATATATACGAAACTGATCATTGGTACCAAAACTTACAACAGCCAAACTTTGCAAAGTGTTGTTTGCTTTGAAAAAACAAATACATTGAAAAATGAAACCAGACATCGCAAACGATATAAACCTCCTCGCCGCTAATAACATGCTTTGCATCCTATGTCACAACTGCCATCCCACCCTCTGTTCTGCATGATGTCCCATCCTATATTCCTTCCTACACGAAATCATACATGAAATCCAGATGCCATTCCACAACATGACCCATATGCCATCACACATGCAATCAAATGACATCTCACCATGTGCCTTGCCACCTTGTCCCACATGCCATCCCTCCCTGTACCATCCTACTCTGTCCCACATGCCATCCTTCCATGTGCCACTCCACCCTGTCCTACATGCTAGTTCATCCTACCCCACCCTGTCCCATCTCACCTGAAATCCAGACAACATGCCATTCCGTCTCACATGTCATTACACTGTCCCCATGCCATCCCACTTTGTCCCACATGCCATCCCAGCCTGTCATAAATGTCATGACACTACCTTGTTTTACATGTCACGCCACCGTCCTATATACCATGACATCCTGTTCCACATTCGATAGTACCCTGTCCCATATGCCACCATGTCCCACATGCCATTCCACCCTGTCCCACATTTCAACTACCATCCTCCATTCCTCAACATGCCCCATTCACCTACCCAGTGGCGTGGTGGTAAGGGCCCGACAACTGCCCCCACCCCAGCGAAGCGTTCTGAGAGGGCGGCGAATGTTCAAGGGGGCGCCAAAATCGTCCTGAAAATATAGCTTTTTAGGCCCTGGAAAATTTTGTGTTGATCAATAACTTCTTCTTATATACAATTTGCACGTAATATTCCATTTTGGCGTACAAAAGCGCATACATTTTCCACAGAAAAGACCAAATTTGCGGGGACTTAACCCCGAACGCAACCATTGGCGCTCGAGCGGGCCCTGGATTTCGCGCCTGGACAATAGAAGATGCATGGAAATAGTTCGTCAGCAATATTTAATATCTGCCCCTACCATGAAGGGCAGCAATTTGATTGAATACAGCTGGTAAAGCTTTTCGAAAGGGCGCCGAATGCTCACAGGGGCGCAAAAATTGTCTTGACAATACATTCTTATAAACTTTTTATTCTCAACGCTGTAAATGATTTGACACGATTTTAAGCAACCTTCTGCTACCAGAATCAAGCCAAAAAACGACCTACTAGGACGTCAACCCTGGATTAAGCAATTTTCTGCTATCCCCAGCGTCCCTACCTGCAGCTTCGCCCCATAGATGTGACACATTTTAAAGCCCTTTTCTGCTATCAAAACCACAAAAAAACGTAGGCCCGGGCCTATAGAGATAACACAATTCCAAGCAAGTACCAGTTCTCCCGCCCCCTCCCCCTCCCCATCCTACCTACCTAAATAAACAACTCATTTTTTCTTCGGGAAGTTTCCGAAAAAATCTTCAATTTCTATCAATTCTCCTTAAATTTTCTATTTCCTTTATTTTGGGATATTTTCTTCAATTTCTATCAATTCTCCTTAAATTTTCGTGAAATTTCCTTTATTTTGGGGATATTTTCTTCAATATTTTAAGAAAATGTCTTCAATTTTCGGAAAATTTCCTTCATTTTGCAATTTTTGTTTTTTTTTCCGGAAAATTTCCGTCAATTTTTGGCATTTGGGGGAATTTTTCTTCGATTTTCGTAATTTTTTTTTCATTATCCGGAAAATTTGCTTCCATTTTCGTGAAATTTCTTTCATTTCGGGGATATTTTCTTCAATATTAAAGGAATTGTCTTCAATTTTCCGAAAATTTCCTTTATTTTGCGGAAGTTTTTTTTTCAATTTTGTAAAATTTCCGTCAATTTTTGGTATTTTGGGGTAAATTTTCTTCAATTTTCGTAAAATTTTCTTCATTATCGGGAAAATTCGCTTCCATCTTCGTGAAATTTCCTTCATTTCGGGATATTTTCTTCAATATATTCGGGAAAATTTACCCCAATTATCGTGAAACTTCACCCCAATTTTCGTGAAACTTCCTTCATTTTGGGGATATTTTCTTCAATATTAAAGGAATTGTCTTCAATTTTCGTAAAATTTCCTTTATTTTGCGGAAGTTTTTTTTCAATTTTCGTAAAATTTCCGTCAATTTTCAGTATTTTGGGAAACTTTTCTACAATTTTAAGGAAATATCCTTAATTCTAGAAAATTTCCTTCATTATCGGGAAAATTCGCTTCCATTTTCGTAAAATTCCTTCATTTCGAGATACTTTCTTCAATATTTAAGAAATTTGGTTGAAATTTCTGAAAATTTCCTTCCATTTTCTTCTATTTTTGAAAAATTTTCTTCATTTTGGGGATATTTTCTTCAATATTTAAGAAAGTTTCTTCAATTTCTTTCATTTTGCGGAAAATTTCTTCAATTTTTGAGAATTTTTCTCTCTCCGAATTTCGGAAGTTTTCTTCAATGTTCGTGAAATTTTCTTCATTTTGGGGATATTTTCTTCAATATTTAGTAGATTTTCTTCAATTTTTGGGAAATTTCTTTCATTCTGCAGAAGTTTTCTTCATTTTCTTTGTCCCTAGATTTGAAACACTGATTTTATAAAAATTCCTAAATGGTGTCATATAAACAGTGCATGCCAATTTAGATCTATGTGCACGTTTTACTTAAGAGCATTTTAATTTTTTTTTTTTAGGGAGGCCGCCAAAATGTCCTTGCCACCCCATCCCCCAGTGAAATATGACCCACCACGCCACTGCACCTACCATCTCCCATTCCCCTAAATCCTCTATTCACCTACCATCATCCATTCACCTACTACCCCAACCCACCTGTTGCCATGGATCCACTCATCTACCAAATATACTCTTAATCAACTCATCATTCCAACCTTCACTATAACCTCCACTCACTCCATTGCACTACAGCCCCCTCCCCCAGCCTGAACCTAAATCTGATACTTTCAATAGAAACATGTTTTATTATTTCCCCTTATAAACCAAATACGACTGTTCTATCTACAAAATTAGAATGAAAATTCATTGCAGATTAACTTGGAATTTATCACAAATCTATTGTTTCCACTCTATTCTAACGAAACTTTATTGTTTTTTCCCTATTAATTTCATTATAAATTCCATTCAGTCGTCAGTTCTATTATTCAACTTTTTTTCATCCCACAACAAATTCTTTAATTGCTGTTATTCAAGTTTGGAATGCATTTGTTCTCCTTTATATAATTTCTTTTCTAATAAATAGTTGAAATTTCTTTCCTAGGGCAGCAATTTTTTGTTCCCTAGTATCTGAACAACGCATGAGGTCGGACGGACAATAGATGTGGACAGACGGACGGACGGACGAACGGTAAAGATGCTATATCCCCTCTCCACCAACTTCGTTGGCGAGGGGATAATTTGCATAAATTCACATTTGTAAGAAATTACCTGCTGCAGGTGTTGAAAAAACAAAAGTTGTAGGAGGCTTTATCCTTTCAGTGGTGAACTTTTCTGCGGGCGTGCTTGCTGGCGGATACGTGATTTCTTTGAGATGCAATGTTCAAAAATATTTCGTTAATGATCTTGGCACTTTTTATATAATGCTTTATGACTTTGTTAAATGAGATTCTGAAGCGTTTTTTTCTTTAACCATCAGAAATAATTGTAGAAGTATTTCTGATGGTTAAACTAGGATGTTTGCAACATGGAGTTTTGAGATTGGAAAATAATGATTATCACAAATTAAATCCCCTTCCCCACTGTAACAATTTAAACAAATTGTCGATGTTTGCAAGCTAAACGCTGGTGAAATACCTGTTCTTTAAGTTAATTTCAAACAATTAAAGCGAAGCATAGGGCCTATCTGAAATTGATAGTAGTAGGGGGTATGTGGGTGCCAGAAACTGTTGCCGTGAATGTATTGAAGGTACGAGAGACGTGTTGAGGTGGTTTGTTGTATGGGTGGGTTGTTGTGGAAAAGGCAGGCCTATTTGATGGTATTAAAGGGTCTGAGCAAGGTCATAGGCAGGGGCGTAAATACCGAGGGTGTGAGACCCCCATATTTTGAGACTCATCAGTAAAATTTGAGATTAGTCAGTAAATCTGGTATCAGGTCAGTAAAAATACCGAGTTTGATTTTTTTTTTTTTTTTTACAAACAGACATTTTTCTCAAGTGGGATGATGATTTGAGGCCGTTTGGTATATCTTATATTTACACAACCTCCGCCCCTCCCCCACCCCCCTCGCCAGTCGAAATGTTTTACTAATGCGCCTGGTCATAGGGAGTGTGTCGAGGGGAAGTTCGATAGTCAATGTTATGGGTTGACTATCAGATAGCTAAAAAAACAAAGCATTATTCTTTCAAATGCTCTTTATAGGTACATAAACTGTTGTCCTAATATGTTTTAAAAACTTACTCCGTTATCAAGATGTGTTATATTTGAAACAAGAAACAACCATTTTAAACTTAGAGTAAAATCTTCTACGGCACAGTAATCCACACATATTAATTCACAAAATGTATTTCTTTGTTGATCAGCGTTATCTGTAGTAACTGCAGGGTTTTAGTACGGGAATTGTGTTTACTTTCAGATTACCAACTAAAAAGAAACTTGTGGACCTACTTGAACTGACGAATCATAAAACTACCACAAAAATATTATTTGCTAATCGCCAACACAACTGGTTATCAAAGATTGAATGTTAATCGTACCTGTGTTCTCGTCTGGGTCGTAATTTATTATTTGTACAATCATTGTATTGTGTGTTCAACTCTCTCTCTCTCTATTTGCTAACACGTGATAAAATACTGCCAATTTATTATGCAATATTTCACCAGGATAGAGAAAAAAAATTGTGTTAAGACTTTTGAATGAGTTCCAAAATAGGTAGTGATCGTTAAAATCCAGATATAAAAAACACAATCAAACACCAGCAAGGCATACTCAATGAAGGCTTTTCTTTTGATATTTCAATATAAATTACTAGGTTTGATCTTGTGATGTAGAAAGTTGGCCTAAGTGATATCAATGTAATTCGGGGAAGGCGGATGAGAATCACATATTAATAAAACTGGTGCGACCTTTCCAATCAGCTATTGCTGATAGTACCATGATATTGCTGGTAGAACCAGGCATCCTAAGGGGCCCAGGTCGATGGGTGTTTGTAAAAATGAAGAAAATTGATGTTCGTGGAAGAAATATGAAGTGGAGGAATTGGAAAATATTAACAAGTTGTTAAAGGAAAAAATGATGTTGGGATGTGACCCCCCCCCCCCCCCCTCTCGCCCCCTCCTCCTCCTATAATTCCTCACAAGTCAGTGGGTGGGATAACAAGTCAGTCCCATTCACTGAAAAGTCTGTTAAGTATAGGGTTAATAGCAAGAAAAGGGAACAAACTATTTAGTTGGTCCCGCGACTATTTTTAAAAAGTGAAGATTTGTGGTCAAAGATATTTACCCCGTTAAGCGTAGCGGGGATATTTACGGGAATTATACTTACCTTCCATGCTATAAATATGCAATCTGGTCACATGACCTGCTACCAACGCACTTCTAACCGACCTTAAAAACGTAGTTACCAGCCCAGTCCTGACCTCCATATTACCTCTACCTGTCTACTAACCCTCACTTAACATTCTACCGAGGTCTGAACGAGAAGGGAGGCGGGCCGGGATGCATGGAAGGTAAGTATAAGCCTCGTAAATATCCCTGATACGCTTAGCGGGATAAATTTACTTCTAGTTATACCTTGCCTTCCATGCTATGAATATGCAATCAGATTGCAACCGAGGATAGGAAGGAGGGGGAGTTCAGGTCGCAGCACAATTTTCTAAAGGCTGGTACTAAAACTCGCACTAGTCTTATCCTGCTTAAAGGACGAAATTCCTTCTCCTCTTTAGGACGAAAGACCTCCGAATAGGAACTATTAAAAATAGTGACCCACTGCTAGTTATGACCAGAGAACAGAGAGCACTGTTGAGAATAACTGAGGTAAAACGTCTACAGACCAAAGGGTAAACATCCGCGAAAACATGCGAACATAATCCGTTAGCGAACAGAATCAAACTGTAAACAACGCTCAATACGCCATGACGAGAACTCACCAGGTTCGTCAGAGGACCGGAGCGGTTTAGGATCAAACCGTGTGTAAAGTTAAACCAAACAGAGGCTGACAGAACCGCGGCATAACCGTGTTAGTAAAACATAAACAAAATAAAAAAGGTGCCAAAAACCGGCAAAAAAAATAGTAAAATAAGGAAAGAACAATCGCCAACACAACGGTAAAGTTTCATTAGTAGAAATAAACGAAATAAAAAAGAGCCTGAACAATGGGCAAATTTTTTAGTCAGTAAAAAAAACGAATTAAACATGCCAGAACAGCGGCCGAAATTCGTGAGTAGGCGATTAAGACATTAACAAATTTAACATATTAACTCCAACAGAAAGAGAACATGAATAATTGAAAACAAGAATATTCACCTCAAGAAAGGGGTGGTCCTCCTCTTGAAAGAACAGCCCCTGCAACTCCGCCTTGATAGTCTGGTATATCCTTCAGATATGCGGAGACGAACGTGGCTGGTGTTTTCCAGAAGCAGCACGAAGAATCTCGTTGAGGGGAACCCCACCAAAAAGTGCAATTGATGTAGCTATGCCTCGTACCTGATGTGCCTTAATCAAACGTTCCGTGATTAACACGGATTTATTGTACGTGATTGCCGTGAAATCGTATCACGCGAGACGGTGCGATGTGGATTTTGTAAGGACACGAATAAGGCAGTGGTACCTGATGTGCCTTAATCAAACGTTCCGTAATTAACACGGATTTATTGTACGTGATTGCCGTGAAATCGTATCACGCGAGACGGCGCGATGTGGATTTTGTAAGGACACGAATAAGGCAGTGATGTCGTTCCGAAAGGATTATGTACGTTTAATATAGTGTTTAAGACATCGAACGGGGCACCAGGCCTTGTCCTGTGCCGTGTCAGAAAACGTAGCGAGTGACGGGAGGAAAAAAGGTTTGGGGGTAAAAACTCTAATGTCTGATTCTTGACTAAGAAGGCCGGGTTGGGCACGAGTCGAACGCCCCCAGATTTAAAGCGAATATGGCCCTCTTTCAGCGAAAACGCGTAAATGGAAAGTAAAAATTGTAGATCCCGCATATAAAACCTGCACATGGGGACTACATCTACTAGGCTGGCTAGGTATCCTAAGAATACCAGCCAAGCTCTTGCCGGCGATGCCGGTAGCGAGAAAAGGACGTCGGCTTCCGCCTTCACGGCTAGGATCCGCCAGGACATGCTTCCAAAAAGGTGGGAGTCTGAGAAGGAACTAGATTGGACTTGGCGAGGCTGATCACCCACCCTAAGTCCTGTGCCACTCTTATGACTACGTTCGTGTGTTCCGCGACAGTGGCTGCATCTACTGCGACGATCAGCCAGTCCTCTAGGTACATAAAGATTCTGATGCCTTGCTTTCGTAGAAAGGCTGCTAGAACTCCGTTATTTGGGTGAAAATCCTGGGGGCAGTCGATATCCCGAAGGGTAACGCCCTGAACGTGTACGTAACTCCCTTGAATTGGGACGACAGAAAACGCCTGTGTTCCTCGAGCATCGGCACATGAGAATACGCGTCCGCGAGGTCGACTGAGGTGGCCCACAGGCCCCTTGTCAACTGAGGGAGGATGGAGTGAAGAGTCTTTATCTTGAACTTCAACGGACAAATGAACCTGTTAAGTGGTATTAGATTGATTATTGGGCGCCACTTGTTCCCCTTCTTGGGGGCCAGGAAAAATGTGGACATTACGAGGCTTCTGGGAGGATTCGAAATGGGGGTGATGGCGTTCTTTGCCAGCAGCTCCCCGATTTCTGTCCTCAACAACTCTGCGTGGTTGCTCAGACGAGGCGTGGGGGTGGGTGAAAGACCCCCCTTAGGGCGGAGGAGTCGTGAACAGTAACCCTGCCGAATGGTTCGTAACACCTATTTGTCTGTGGTGACTTTCTCCCATGCCTCTGAAAATTTTCCCAAACGCCCCTCGACTGGAAACACCCGTCAACGGGGGCGTCGGGGGTGGGTAAAAAATTATGTCCCTTGCCCTTCCCCCTGCCTCGAGAGGAGGAGGTACCCGCTCAGAGAGGAAGAAGCGTCGACCGATCTCTGCCACGTTCACTCTGCCCGTCCACGAAGTGGACTCCTGGAGAGAGGAAGAAGCTGTATTGGTTCCCGTTACTGCGCCCGTCGTTAGTTAGACGCACCCCAGCCCCATTCGGGGGCCGAAGGGCGGCAACGTGCGGGAAGAAAAGAAAAAGACTTCGTCTTCGCTAACAGCTTCTGAGTCTTCCGAAGATCGTCCTGGCGGCCAGCTTGGCACAACAGAACGTCTCGGAAGTGACCTGCAAATAGGTCCGGGCCTTCTGTTGGTAAGTGCCGAAGGTCCGTCTGAGTGGCGTCAGAGAGTCCAAGGAGAGGGAGAACATTCTCGTGCCTCTCCCGGACAACCTTTGCAGAGGCTCGAGCAAGGTGTTTGACTGTCGCATCGAGCAAATCCGAGAGTCCGGTTAACAAAGACGTGGTCTGTGTAAGGACATCGGCTGGTAGATGCCTACGCAAAACCGAGTCTAAGCCCTCTGTCACCCATAACGGCAAGGTCTTGGTACTTGAAATCCCGCCGCACGGCTCGGTCAACAGCTGCTAGGAAATCTTCCCTCCGCTGGACCGCAGGGTTAAGAAATTTCTTAGCCCTGGCCATGGAGCTAGACACCACTGCGGTGCCGCTCGCCAGCTGACGGAGGAGTTTCCAAACTCCTTCCGGGATCAATGGGGTGTTTATGAGCGCCTGATAGGCAGCTGATTGGATACGCATGGCCTTGTCAACTTCTTTGTTGTAGGCTTTCTAGTCCCTGTCCGGGGTCCTGGCTCAGTGCTGAACCCTGGTCACCAGGTAAGCATCAATGGGAAATTGTCTAGCCAATGGTTCAGTATCCCTCGAAGCTGAGCTAAGCTGAGCAGTCTACGCTGAGACTGTGGGCCAGCCTTTACGAGAGGTGCTTCTTCAATATCCAGCTTGATTTCCCGTTCTAGGAAGTCAATAAGCTGAGCAACCCGCTCCCCTTGTAAAAGTGGGTCCACTGGGGGTGAAGGCGGAAAGAGGACCTCGTCCGTTATCCGGTATGGGGGGGTCTTATCTAGTGTGGTCTGCATCGTTGATGTGGCACTGGGGATGGCTTGAACCGGAGCGGTGGGAGGAATCCCCCATTCTGAAGGGTGGTCCCATGCCGTGGGCATGTCCAGAGTCTCCACCGGAGGGTCTATATCATCCAAAAAATCAACTTCCTCTCCCGAGAGATAGATGTTGAGGGCATCCTCCTCCAAAACCTCAGTGGCAGCTGTCGGGAAGGGGGGATCCTCAAGGGGGTTTCCCCTGTGTCACTTCCTTCGTCTCCCCCTGGGTTCAGGGGAGGATGAGGAAGAGAAAGTGGAGGAAGAGGACTGGTGACGTCGACTCTGTCCCCCTTTGTATGCACTATTCCATTCCCTGTCTCTCCTCCGGGGTCTGCCTCATTCAGGAGACCTCACCGGGGGGACTGAAGGATTGGGCTCCGCCACAGCATTTGGCACCACTGGGATACGTGTTAGCGTACACCTACTCAGCTGCGGGGGTCCGTTGTCAGGTGCCTTGCTGAGAGTGGACAGCGGCTCTGCCCCCCAGGGGGAGGGGCTGCAGTTTAAGCCTGGGTGGCGGTGGCGGCAGGGGGGAAGACGAAGACGGCCTATCTGACCGTCGCTTCTCCACTCTCTCGGCCGCTTTTTGAAAGCGTCGGTCGCGGTGGAGTCTTGACTCCTCAAACACCCTGTGGTGACGTCGACCCAATACGCATGCGCCAAAATCGATTAAAGAAATTGGCCTAATGCATATGAGAAACTGTACTGAAGATATCCTAACATGTTAATACAATGCATAGTATAACGCTAGGCTCTCTTCGTGGAAGGGCGGGGCAGAGGGTAAAAAACATTAAACCCAGGTGCAAGAGGTCTACTAGACAGGCACACTTGGTGCTTTAGGGCCTAAAAACAAACACCCACCGCGAGAGTGGGACTCTCTCGAAGTAGCCACCCGCTTTGTACGGATGGAGGCAAAAACATTCTATCCTAAGTGTAGGCTACACGGGAAAGTCGGACTGAAGAAATCCCGGATCCATGGCTACCTCGTCTTACCTCGGAAGACTTGAAAAGGCGAACCGGATAGGATAGAGCAGTGTAAAAACCTGCCTGGTAGAAGCTGCAAAGGAAAAAATTGTTAGAAAGAGGTTAAATTTAAAAAAGAAAATTTGACCAGTTCCAGCGATGTTGTGCAAACAACGTGCTGGAAAGAAGTGAGGGTTAGTAGAGGTAATATGGAGGTCAGGACTGGGCTGGTAACTACGTTTTTAGGGTCGGTTAAAAGTGCGTTAGAATCAGGTCATGAGACCAGATTGCATATTTATAGCATGGAAGGTAAGGTGTAACTAGAAGTAAATACAATATACGCCCATCATAATCTTTTCTAAGCCTTTTTTATATGCCATGTGGGGAAGTTTTTCCCGCTCTCATTTGAAAAAACTACTGAATATTCCTTTTCCCCCTGCACCCCAAGTTGTTTACACGACTGAAGAATTCATCATCATATAAAGCCCTACCAATGCAGCCATAAAATGCAGGCTGAAACAATATCAGCATTACGTCCCCAAAATCAGCATTACGTCCCTATTTTCAACATTATGTCCCCAATATCAGCATTACGTTCCCAATATCAGCAATACCTCACCAATATCAGCATTACGTCCCCAATATCTTAAGAGAAATTTCCACCACAAATATACACTTGTACTCATTTACACATTGGAGTTGACCAGAGCCAATTCGCATCAACCGTCCTGAAGTCCAGAACAGATTTTCTACCTGAAAATTTGAGTAACGACTTATTAATTTCTAGCAACATCGTTACTGCTATACCACATATACAATTAAAAAAAGAAATTCAATATAAAGTGTTAAGAAATGAGATTTTCCTCAAATCAATGCTTAAAACAAACGTAAATGCACTTTTGCAATATGATAGATGCATTATGGAGATGACCATAGGTCGCGTGTAATACTTTCTACAAACTACAATGAAATTAATATCTGAAATTGACAAAATCAATATAAAAAAGTAGTTTTCATGGACTTATGAAATATGATAAGAATTGCAGCAAAATAAGCTTTCTCTGTTGAGAAAACCCCAGGTGTTGGATATGGATTTTCTTTTGCAGTTAAAAATGCTTGCGTTGTAATATAAATGGTTGAAGTTGCTTTCTGGGTGCTCTCTTCCGCAATTAATGACATTGTGCAATGCAAATGCAGATTTAAGAAGAAATACATACGGAACTGGTTGGTTTGGTTTGTTGATGTTTAACGGCACCAGGACGGTCAGAGTCAATGTGCCAAGAGGGTGTTAATAAATAATGGTGTAAGAGTTGGGATAGTGAGGAGATGGAAGGTTTGTAAGGGAGATTAAGGGGAAAAGCTGAATGTGGGAGAACAAGAGTGGTGAGTAAGAGAGGAGTGGCCAAGGCGGATGCGGGTGACAACAATGTCTTCCCTGCAGTTGCGACTATGCAGAGGGGTGTACATACAGAACTAATGTCAAAAAGAAAACAGCAATTTATAAGGAAATGATAGCAATGAAAGGTCCCTTGATTTCATCTTGGTTCTACTGACTAATTACGTGGATGATACCATACATTTAGGTGTGGGGAAATGAATGATGTTTACTACATATGACAAATAGGATGCCTGAATTCACTATTTACCCTCTTGGGTTGTATATTGCAGTGTAGATGCTGGTATGACGGACGTAATCTCTTTTGCTTGTGTTGATGGTGCATAAGTAACTCCTTCAAAAAGAGGAAAGTTTAAGAACCGTTCCCATTAGCCCATGCTCTAACACTCAATATTCTTATCATCAGTATTTTATAAGAACTTTAACATTAAACTTGGAGGCTCACAATGTACCTGTATTTCTAACATATTCCAGCTGGAGCCAAATTGCTGGATGGCAAAATGTGAAGAGTCTTCTGTGATTTTGTATTTAAATAGTTGTGTTTCTTTGCAATAGTATTAACAGATAAAAGTTGAAATTACTTTGAAATTATCTGTTAATAGAACGTAAATAACAAACACCTTTAAAGCAGTGATTTATATATCCATAATGAATGGAATTTTCAATTCACTTTTCTTCTTTATAGTATCCAAATGCATATTCAGCACCAAGGGGGATATACTGTAAAAGTAGTGGGCCTTGAATACAATGAACAAAAATTATCTCATAAACAAGTAATTTTGTCAGTTATCAATGTGTTTTGAAAATTACAATTTTCATTGACCAAAATACAGGTCAAATTTGAGGAATCAATCAACAATTCACTACTATTGCAGGCAGTAGCAGGGGAGGGTTCCAATTCTTTAAAAAGGGAATTTTGAACCCCTGTGGCACATCACTAAAGGAAAGTAGAAGCACAATATCACAATTGTGTTTGCAATTTTAATAAGACTATGAAAAATACTTAAACCAATTCCGAAACTCCTGCAAAGTAAAACTTGTACATAAAAGTGACTGTTAATTGAGCAAAATTAGGGTTATATATAGCAAAGTGGAAATGGTATTGAAATTTCAGTTGCGGCTGCTTCTTCTTGTGATGAGGCTGCAGCATACTTTTGTTTTACAGCTTTTTTTTTAAGCTCAAATTATCAGAAGCATGTATCATTTTGAAATGGTTAGAAGAAATTACATTAACAGCTTAAGAGAATTAATTGATTATTATCCAGCAGTAAACATTATTTTAGTAGGTAATTTGAGGAAAATATTTCATTTTCTTGCAGACAGGCTTCCAATATTTCAATTGAATCCCTAAAACTTAGCACTGGTTTAAAACAGGAATCAAAAGAATTCCTTATTGGGGAACCTTACAAATCAATGAAAGACATTATTTTCATATAATCATCAAACAACTTAGTGGATATTTGTTGGTAAACTAACAAACCAGAGCACTTATCACTCAATTTTCTATGCTCTATTTTCTTGTTATGACTTTCCCCAAAAAGAAATTTAAATTATATCTTGATACACATATAAATGTTTATGATTTTCCAAATGCAACAATTTCAAAATTTAATCAGCCGTAAAGCTAAAAATTCATGGCACACAAATGACTATTTCAATCGTAAAAAGTGTCAGTTTGCCAGCCTTTGCAAAAGACTGGGTTGACAAGGTTTATTATCTGTACTTTATCACTGTCAGTTGTCATTGCTTGTTACCTGCTACAGTGGTATAGTCCATTGTAGAAACCTTTTCAATTCGTTCTGTTGTTTCACCTTTGTGGTGCCAGCAATGCTTGGTGTTGCTTCAGGAATGCTTGGTGTTGCTTTAGGAATGCTTGGTGTGGCTGCAAGTGTTGTGTCTTTGTGGTACAGATTATGAATGCATTTGTCAATAAATATCATTTATGCAAGATGGAAATATAAGGCAATTTGAAATATTTCAACAAAAAAAGGCTGAGTAGTTCTAGCTGGCTAAAACTGTTCAAAACTTCCATGTGCCTAGCAGAGAGCATCGTTTTTTTTAGAGTACGTCCCTTAGGAGCCTATTCCAAGTCAAGTAATTGTACATTTTGGAAATTTTGAAGACAATTTTGACAAGAAATCTACAATTTCAGAATATTTTGATGTGCTTTCTGCAACATTTATTCACAAATTAGTTTGAATCAAGATTTTTTGAATCAGTAAATACAAATTATTCTGAGGCAAACCATAGAGGAAGTAAAAGGAAATACCATAAATGAAGCCAGCACATATGAATATTATGTGACAACAGATTATTTTTGTTAGTAGAAGCAGCCCTATTTTGAAACATGGTTGATTCACCCCGCTTGGTTACCGAGGCTATTTACAAGAATTACACTTACCTTCTATGCTATAAATATAGGCAATCTGGCCTCAGAGACCTGATTCACTGCACTATACAAGCAAAACAAAAATATACCACTATAGTGCCCCCTCCCCTTCCTGTGGCTCACAAATTGCAACATATATTCACTACATTACCATTAAGGACTAAATGAAGGCGGGAGGGATGCATAAAAGGTAAGTATAATTTTTGTAAATACCCCACTAACCAAGCAGGGTGAATTTACTTCAAATTATACCTTACCTTTTATGCTATAAATATATGCAATCAGATTGCAACCAAACCGTTGGGGATGGGAGTTCAAGACTCAGTCGCCGCAACCGCTGAACCTCGTGAATCACTCCCAAAAGGTACGAGATGTACTCAGTCAGACGCTAACACTCAATTTGAGCAACGGCGCAAAGTTACGTGAATCTGTGTAACTTAACATACATACTACGTAAATGTTACGAGGAAGAGCATGATTGCGCATGACAGAACTGATCCTGCGATGTTCCCCTGATCCACAGGTACGTCATTCAAGTAGGCTGACACAAAGGTTGCAGGTGTCTTCCATACTGCTGTGCTCATTATCACATTAATGGGTACCCCCTGAAGACAGCCTTGGATGTGGCTAGACCATGCACTTGGTGTGCCTTCCCACGCTTATTACCTAGTAGAAATTAAAGTTGATTGCCTGCACAATCCAATACAAAAAATTGTCCCGTGACACTGCGCGATGTGGTTTTTGTAGAGATACAAAAACTGCATTAGAGTCGCCTCTTAAGTGACTGAGTACGCTTAATATAATATTTTAGACAGCGGACTGGGGATCAGACCCTGTTCTCTTGAGCATCTGAAAAGGCTGAAAGTGGTGGGAGAAAAAATGCCTGTGGCAAGAACTCCGAAGTCTGATTTTTGGCCAGGAAGGAAGGGTTTGGGATTAAACGGGCTCCCCCTGACTCAAGCATGATATGTCCTGTCCCTAGGGACAGGGCATGAATCGCCCCCTTTGCTAAAAAAAAAAGGGACACCATTTTTAAAGTGGGCTCTTTCAAGGGACAGGAGGTGAGAGGCTTGAACAGTGGCTTGGCTAAGGTGTCTAGGATGACCTGCATATTCCAAGCTAGGGAGAGGTTACGACTAGGCCGCTGTAAGAACATCCCCTTTAGGAGGTTCTCTAGTGGCTGTGGCATAGAGACCATTGAGCCATCCATGAATCCTTGGGGATGGCTGCTATGGCTGACCTGAACCCCTAATGGTATTAACTTGCTTTCCAAGGTTTAAGTAGTGCATGAGAAAATCGGCTATGACCCCTATAGTCGCCAAATGCAGAGAAGATGCTCTCTCATTGCACCAGGTTGGAAGATTCTGAGTCTTGAATTAAACATGCCTAGGGTGGAGGACTGTGCCTCCATTCGGCAGCGTCCTGCGAAAGACCCTCCTGCACAACCATTGATTGGCGGACAGTGGCCACACAGTCAAGTGTAGTGCCCCGGTTCCAGCAGATTTATATTCTGGTGGCACCAGAATCCCGACCAGATCCCAGCAGCCAAGAAGTGGTCTACATGCTCTTCCCTGCCCGATAGTGAGACATCAGTGATGATTATCACTGATGGCCTGAGGAGGGGGGTAGGGAAACTTACTCCTTGCACAACGTGGCATTGGTTGCACCATCACCGTTGGTGTGGGACCATGTCTAAGGGAAGGTGGGACTGGGGAAGCAGGTCCTTCTCTGATGGGACGGAATGTCCCAGAAAGTAAAAGTCTTTCATGTGATGTAACCTGCACCTGGGGACCATGTCCCCTTTGCTGGTAAAGAACCAGGGATTTCAGCAGTAAAATCCAGAGACCTTTGCAGTCTACAGCTTGCCTTGTAGACACGCAAAAAAAAAGTGAATATGTGTCGCAATATGTGAGCCACAGGGGGGCGCTATAGTGGTAGCTTTTAGTTTTGGTTGTATAATGCAGTGAATCAGGTCTCTGAGACTTGATAGCATATACTTATAGCATAAAAGGTAAGGTATAATTTGAAGTAAATACATATGTTTTGAAATTGGCATGATAATACAAGTCAAAGCCAAATAAAATTGACACAGCACACTTCTGTCATTTAAAGTTACGAATCATTTAGAGCTTATATACATCATGAATGGTTGCAATGTTACTACAATTATATTAAGCATTTGCTTTAAAATCATGAAAATTTAAAAAAACATTGATTTTTTTCTTAATGTTTCATCTCTTCAGAATAGTTTGTTATATGCATGACACAATGCTTGCCAGATAAATGATTTCTGATATGATATTAAGTAAGCTTTTCAAAATTCATTGCACGTTTCTTTTAAATATAGCTGTGATAATATCTTCATGCTATTACGATTCACCAAAGCAAGGCAAAAAAGTAATTGTGAGCTTTTCATGTCAGCAAAAATGTCAATATCGTGCACATGGTTAAGCACACAAAGCTACTTAGTCTTATTTGCCGACTTGTATTTGCTTGTAATCTGCAGGTTTGTTCGACTTCAGAAAAACATGAACCTCGAATAATCATTACAATCCACATACATCTGTTGTCAGATGATGTTGACTATATCATAACAAGAGCTCATGCTAAGTTTGTTAGATAAGGGCTTAATGGCACCATGACAGTGAGGGTCAAATTGTGCCTGAGAGGTTAGATCATTCTAGAGGTAGGAAGGAAAGATCATTCTAGAGGTAGGAAAGAAAGAAAACAGGGGGAGATTGATAAAAGATACAGGAAACTAAAAGCCAGGAAGCTGGGATTAAGAGAGGAAGTGCATGGGTGAAAAATAGGGACAAAAGTAAAGAGAAGGGGGTGAGAGAGAGGACTAAATATGGTTGTAGAGGGAAGCATGATGATGGAAGGAGATAATTCTATCTGAAGGGTTTTTCTGGAACAGCTCGACAATTGAGTTGTGGGGAGCGAGGGAAGCTCTGGGAAGGTTGTATAGGGGGCAAGCAAGGCGGACGTATAAAAACATTAAAAGCACACTTGCATATTTTTGTATATAAAATCTTTGCAAAAATATAAATATACATATTCAATAATTTATAATGCCTTCAACATGCAGACATAATGTTATTGTGGATGGTGCAACACTTTTGAAGCCATAAGTAAAAGGAATTGATGTTTATTGGTGTCACATGGCAGTTATTTTCTTGAAAAGATGCATTTTGATGGAGGTGTTCTCCCTTACCTTGTTGAGTTGGTGTTACTTTCTCAGGCGTCTGTAATTCTGAAGTTACATCTTAGGAAAAGGAGAAAACAAGTCATTACATTTTAAGCATCAGAAACTAACAAAAATACCTCAATTATTACTATGAAACGTTTAAGACATTTAACATCAAATAAAAACCTATTAAACTCAAAAAAGATTTTTTTTTTTTTATGGCATGACTGCATAGCAAGTTTCTGCAATGATAAATGCAAAGGATCATGGAAGAGCAAGAATTGGAAATGAAATTTCAAAACATCAACAGTTTTTATCTATGTTCTAGAATAAAATAAGGTAAATGATACAAGTACTGACCATTCTTTGAACAAAACATGTCAGGAGTATTTTCATGTGTTCATTGAGCCAGCTAAGTTTAGATTTCACCAAAGGTGGCACAATTAGAGTCAATAAGAAATGGAATCTTCTACTGAGATCATCAAGGGATTGCCCCTCACGTTTAACAGATAATCACATTTATAAAGCTTTTTTCCATGCAAAAAATAATTCAAAATGTTTTCCAAAAATGTTCACATTTTTGCCCCTTTTGTGCACTTTCTGCAGTTTTTGATAGATTTTCTTACTTTCTATCTGTTATTCTTTCAATATTAATCAATGTAGAAGTAATACTTTGCTTGCATCCATGGAGCTTGAGTACAAAGATTGGGTGAAGATAAAAAGATCTTATAAAAAGATCTTTTGTCAATCAAGTAGATTTGACTTAAATTACTTTTTGAGTGTATCTACTAAAACATTGCCTTTCCTTTCAAATGCAGTCACACACATTCCAATAAAAAGACCCAAATAAAATAAAATGATCTCTGCCATTTATAAATCATACAGTCTTGTAAAGAACCAAAATATGACAGATTTTCATGCAAATTGCTTTACGTATTCATTATGCAAAAACTACCTTTTCTTAAAACTAGCAGAGGTGTGTACTCTGTAAAACTATGCTTAATGATCCCCCATATTCCTGTACACCATGACTTCAGTATTACTAAGGTCAGAAAGTGTGAGTGTCACTTTGAGAGTGTATACCACTTACATTAAGCTACTTTTCTCAAAGAAACACCACATGTTAGTTTCCTCAAATGAAAGTACTTTAAAAGGCCACACTTTTTCTATATTTCAAATAAATGGATGTTTTGCAAATGATGCAGTTAAAATATATATACTTTTTAGTAAACATGCAATATAAGCTGTATTTTATGCAACAAATGCAGATACTACCTTTGACTGTTGAATATTCAACAATTGTAGTGAATACATCATTTAATGATGTTCTTGCTACAAGACTTGTGCTCTCTGCAAAGCTTGTGGTCTCTGCAAAGCTTGTGGTCTCTGCAAGACTTGTGGTCTCTGCAAGACTTGTGGTCTCTGCAAGACTTGTGGTCTCTGCAAAGCTTGTGGTCTCTGCAAAGCTTGTGGTCTCTGCAAAGCTTGTGGTCTCTGCAAGCTTGTGCTCTCTGCAAAGCTTGTGGTCTCTGCATAGCTCGTGGTCTCTGCAAAGCTTGTGGTCTCTGCAAAGCTTGTACTCTCTGCAAAGCTTGTGCTCTCTGCAAAGCTTGTGCTCTGCAAAGCTTGTGGTCTCTGCAAAGCTCGTAGTCTCTGCAAAGCTTGTAGTTTCTGCAAAGCTAGTGGTCTCAGCAAAACTTGTTTCTTTTAAGCAATAAAATAAAATAAAAGCAGAGCTAAGCATTTATTTTTTTTATCAAAAATTGCACTGGGAAGGTTAAAAAACATTAAGCAGCAATATTTTTAGCAGTAATGAAGCTGACGTTTAGGCAAGCGGGAATAAAAA
This sequence comes from Chiridota heheva, assembly GCA_020152595.1. Lineage (NCBI taxonomy): Eukaryota > Metazoa > Echinodermata > Holothuroidea > Apodida > Chiridotidae > Chiridota > Chiridota heheva. Next base: position 729,866 of record JAIGNY010002131.1, on the reverse strand, counting down.
ATATGTAATATCTATGAAGTATTCATTTAATTACTTTAAACAGGTGCATCCTTAGTAGGCGAGCGCATACTCACTCTTATGGTACATAGGTGCATCATATCCAAAAGTTAAATATTGATAGCCCATTTTCTTTTGCCATGAACATTACTATCTTTATTCACATAAACAACAGCCACCTTGGCTTTTGTTTCACAATGCAGAAATTCAAAATGTATTTGTTTGTGACTGACTGTTAGAGTCACCAATACCACTAAAACATTCCTAACATGTGAGCAATATTTCTGCATGTTGATGTTTGAAGGTTTTCTTCCAACTAAACAAAGTTTGCAAACAAATTCCCAATATATCAAGAATTGCTTTTACCATGTGGAACTTTCACAACGTTCAATACTAATAAATGCACACACTATTTGATAAGACTAAAATAATTATATTGCATCGTAAAAAAATCAACATCAGTATTCTGATGTTTAACAGACAGAAAGGATTTGGAAGAAGCTAACAATAGATCTTTGCTAAGATGTTTGAGATAGGGGCAGAACTTAAACCAATATAGTTCCATATTCCAACTTTAACAAGCAAGTCTTCAGTTAACTCAGTTTTTTTAACACAAGGTTTTACATTTAACTTTCTTTGGTCAAATTTCTGATAAAAATTTCAAACACCATTATGCATTTAAAGAAATGTTTCATATGATCTTAATTTATTTTATTAATAAAATAATTGCAAATCGCAAATGTTGTTTCCAACTATTAACTTTCCAAAACTGAGTTCATCAATGTATGGCCCCTCACGTTTAACAGATGACCCCTCACGTTTAACAGATAATCACCTTTATGAAACTGAAATATAGTTATGTCTCAACTTTTAAAATCAAAAAGAGGAAATTTCTACTGCCAAATGATGCATACCATATCTATTCCAAGCACACAGAAAGACTTAAATACCTTTCTCTAACGAGGTTACACATACATAGATCAGAGCTTTGTTTGCTATTTTTGTTTGTTTGTTTGATGAGGGCTTAATGGCACCACGACAACGAGGCTCAAATTGTGCCTGAGAGGTCAGATTATTTTAGAGGTAGGAAGGAAAGAAAATGGGGAGAATGAGAGAAATTCAAGAATAAAAGTCAGAAAGCTGTGATCAAGAGGAGGTACATGTGTCTTGAATTTTTCCTTAAAATACTATATGGATGTTTATGCAATATATTTGCTTGTGCAATATTTGTGGCTTTAGATGAAAAATGCATAGCTCAAAAAGGCACAGGAAGAACTGTAAATGTCTCTTAAAATGTTATACAGCTGAAAATAATTGCTATCATTTTGCTTGTTGTTTTCCGTTTAGAATATATCATGGATATTTTTAATGTGCTTCTTTATCATTCATATAACTCACCTTGCATGACCGAGGTCGTCTCCACAGGAGTAGTTTCTAAAAAGGAATGATTAAAAAATGAGAAACTTTACTAAGAGACAACTGAATTTACACAAACCTTCATTTATTGCATTTTTTGCTATGAACAGACTTAAAATACTGCAAATTTGTGACATTTATACAGGTGCCAGAGCTATGCACCATTCTAACACTACTTTACAAGGTATAACATTGAAATACACATTTCTGGATAAGAAACTATCATATCTTACCTAATGACATATTTTTTGATATACATTTCTATTTCAAATCCAGGATGAACAAATTAGCTGGCTCTTTTTTATACAAAGTTATACAAACATTTCTAGCAAGTTAGTCCAACCCTTATTCTAAAAAAAACTCTCTTAGTAAAGATCATCATTGCATTGTGGGTAAAAATAAAGTTGTCTTTCAAATAACTTGAAGATTTACAACAAGCATTACCCATTGTTTTGCTGTTCAGAAAAAAAATGTAATATGGGACTTCTAAGAAGTCTTTATTTTGTATGCAACTAACACATCACTGTTATCATATTTATACCACATTGTCATACCAGCAGGTGAATCAGCCTCAGCTGTTGTCACAGCAACTGATGCAGTCACCTCATCCTCTGTAGTGGTTTCCACAGACTCAACAGTAGTCACTACTGGCTCAGCTGTTGTCACCCCTTCTTCAGGTGGAGTCACTTCATTCTTTGGAGTTGTTTCCTTGGTAGTGGTCACTGCTGGCTCAATTGTTGTCACCTCTTGTGTGGTTTCCACAGATTTCAAAGTGGTCACTTTATCCCCAGCAGTAGTTTCCTCAAATTCAGCTCTGGTAACATCTGGCTCAACTGTCGTCACTTTTTGTCCAGCTGTGGTCTCCACAGACTCAGCAGTGGTCACTTCTGGCTCAATTGTTGTCACCTCTGGTTCAGCTGTGGTCTCCACAGACTCAGCAGTGGTCACATCTGGCTCAACTGTTGTCACCTCTGGTTCAGCCGTGGTCTCCACAGACTTGACAGTGGTCACTTCTGGCTCAATTGTTGTAACTATAGGCTCATCCCTTACAGTAGATGAAATCCCAGAGTTGGCTGTTGTCTCTTCTGCCTCTGCTGTAGTCACCTCGGGCTCTGATGTACTCACTTCATCCTCAGAAGTGGTTTCCTTAGACTCAGCTGTGGTAACATCTGGCTCAACTGTTGTCACCTCTTGTGCAGCTGTGGTCTCCACAGATTCAGCAGTGGTCACCCCTGGCTCAACTGTTGTTACGTCTGGTTCAGCTGTGGTCTCCACAGACTCGGCAGTAGTCACATCTGGCTCAACTGTCGTCACCTCTGGTTCAACCGTGGTCTCCACAGACTTGACAGTGGTCACTTCTGACTCAATTGTTGTAACTATAGGCTCCACCCTTTCAGTAGGTGAAATCCCAGAGTCAGCTGTTGTCTCTTCTGCCTCTGCTGTAGTCACCTCGGGCTCTGATGTACTCACTTCATCCTCAGAAGTGGTTTCCTCAGACTCAGCTGTGGTAACAACTGGCTCAACTGTTGTCACCTCTTGTGCAGCTGTGGTCTCCACAAACTCAGCAGTGGTCACATCTGGCTTAACTGTTGTCACCTCTGGTTCAGCTGTGGTCTCCACAGACTTGACAGTGGTCACTTCTGGCATAATTGTTGTGACTATAGGCTCCTCCCTTTCAGTAGGTGAAATCCCAGAGTCAGCTGTTGTCTCTTCTGCCTCTGCTGTAGTCACCTCGGGCTCTGATGTACTCACTTCATTCTCAGAAGTGGTTTCCTCAGACTCAGCTGTGGTAACAACTGGCTCAACTGTTGTCACCTCTTGTGCAGCTGTGGTCTTCACAGACTCAGCAGTGGTCACATCTGGCATAATTGTTGTGACTATAGGCTCCTCCCTTTCAGTAGGTGAAATCCCAGAGTCAGCTGTTGTCTCTTCTGCCTCTGCTGTAGTCACCTCAGGCTGTGATGTACTCACTTCATTCTCAGAAGTGGTTTCCTTAGACTCAGCTGTGGTAACAACTGACTCAACTGTCGTCACTTCTTGTCCAGTTGTGATCTCCACAGACTCAGCTGTGGTAACATCTGGCTCAACTGTTGTCACCTCTTGTGCAGCTGTGGTCTCCACAGACTCAGCAGTGGTCACTTCTTGCTCAACTGTTGTCACCTTTGGTACAGCCGTGGTCTCCACAGACTCAGCTGTGGTCACCTCTGGCTCAACTGTTGTCACCTCTGGTTCAGCTGTGGTCTCCACAGACTTGGCAGTGGTCACTTCTGGCTGAACTGTCGTCACCTCTGGTACAGCTGTGGTCTCCACGGACTCAGCAGTGGTCACCTCTGGTTCAACTGTTGTCACCTCTTTGCAGCTGTGGTCTCCACAGACTCAGCAGTGGTCACTTCTGGCTCAACTGTTGTCACCTCTGGTTGAGCTGTGGTCTCCACAGACTCAGCAGTGGTCACTTCTGGCTCAACTGTTGTCACCTCTGGTTCAGCTGTAGTATCCACAGACTCGCAGTTGTAACCTCTGGCTCAATTGTTGACAAATCTGATTCAGCTGTGGTCTCCACATGTTTAATAGTGGTCACCTCTGGCTCAACTGTCGTTACCTCTGGTTCAGCTGTAGTCGCCACAGATTCGGCAGTAGTAACCTTTGGCTCAACTGTTGTCACCTCTGATTCAGCTGTGGTCTCCACATGTTTAATAGTGGTAACCTCTGGCTCAATTGTTGTCACCTCTGGTTCAGCTGTGGTCTCCACAAGCTCAATAGTGGTCACCTCTGGCTCAACTGTTGTCACCTCTGGCTCAGCTGTTGTCACCTCTGGTTCAGCTGTGGTCTCTACAAACTCTGCAGTGGTCACCTCTGGCTCAACTGTCGTCACCTCTGGTTTAGCCGTGCTCTTCACAGACTCAGCAGTGGTCACCTCTGGCCCAACTGTTGTCACCACTGGTTCAGCTGTGGTCTCTACAGACTCTGCAGTGGTCACCTCTAGCTCAACTGTCGTTACCACTGGTTCAGCTGTGGTCTCTACAGACTCTGCAGTGGTCACCTGTGGCTCAACTGTCGTCACCACTGGTTCAGCTGTGGTCTCTACAGACTCTGCAGTGGTCACCTCTGGCTCAACTGTCGTTACCACTGGTTCAGCTGTGGTCTCTACAGACTCTGCAGTGGTCACCTCTGGCTCAACTGTCGTCACCACTGGTTCAGCTGTGGTCTCTACAGACTCTGCAGTGGTCACCTTTGGCTCAATTGTAGTCACCACTGGTTCAGCTGTGGTCTCTACAGACTCTGCAGAGGTCACCTGTGGCTTAACTGTTGTCACCATTTGTTCAGGTGTAGTTACTTCATCCTCAGCAGTGGTCACCTCAGGAACAGTGGTCTTTTGACTCTCTGTGGTAGGCTTCCGAGCTGGTGTTGTCTGAGCAACTGTTGGAGTTGATTCAGGTGTGGTTGCTTGGTTAGAAAGGTTAGAAGGAAAGGTGTTATGATCATGCAGTGTTAGTGGTTATTTGTTACATGAATGTTAGAACACAGCAATGAAATAGAATATAAAAAGATCACATAAATAAGTAAATGTTAACAAAAGGAAATATACTATTTCAAAGGGTAACAAGAAAATGACAATTATTAAAAGGAAAACATCATTATCATAGTGTTATGTTTTCAAAAAGAAATGAAGCTGTTGTGTCATTCAAAATTCAAATTCTCAAGAAGCTTTGGTACATTCATAGTATTTGGCATTTTTGTGTAAATATGCTTGGAACCAATCACAAACAAAAATTGAAAATTGTTGGAAATTTACAAATGAGGTGTTACATCATAGCTTCTTTTGGAATAAATATTAGTTTGTTATATCAGAAGGAAACATGTAATTATATGATGGCATGAGTGTCCAAAATTCACAGGTGCATAGAGGACATACAATTTAGTATCAGTTAAATGAGTACATAATGAAAAAGAAGAAAATGAGGAATTAGTAAAGAATAAAGGACAAAACGTCAAATCAAATGAGATAGCAGAACAAAAACGGTAAAGAAACACAACTATTGAAGTAAGGAATTTAGCCACCACATACCTACTGTAGTTAGTTCAGTTGTTTCTTCTTCAGTTGTAGAAAGAGCTAGAGAAATATAAGAGGAAAGGAAAACTGAGCATCTACATAATCTATGTGATGAACAATTTTATTATTAGCTGTTATCATTCTATCTGATGTAGTAAAGTGTTATCTGATGGAGATTGAAAGTGAATGAAATGCAGGGAATTTAGCAAAAAACAATCCCAATAAAAGTAAAATCACCAACATCTAGATGTTTTAATTTTCAGGTGTAAATGTGCAAATTATTATAAGCACAATGTATGAATAGGCCGATGTATGAATAGGCCGATGTATGAATAGGCCGATGTATAAACAGGCTGACCTCTCTTTAAGTTCCTCATCAAAATTGCCACAATTATTTGAAGTAGTTGGGGCAATTGAAAATGATGTAAAAAGAAGGAATTTAAAAATGTATAAATTCAATACCATCATCTTGTAGAGCTGTAAGAATTCATATTTTGTTACAAATTAAAAAAATTCAAGTTTTTTTTTGTCAGTATGTTCGTTTAAAGATATTACATAACGAGAAGTACAAAAAGAGGATCAACACGGACAAACAAAACACACGGACAAACAAAACACACGGACAAACTTATGAAATAAAAATCAGAGCTACGTACCTGCAGTAGTTATTTCAGTTGTTTCTTCCTCTGTTGTAGACGGACCTAAATAAAGAATAAAGCGTGTTGCTTTATAACTAAACTGACATTCATGTTTTACAAGCAATAACTCTTAAAACTTCCTAAAATGTCTGAAAAATTCAAATTACACAATTGTCTTAGATTACTGCTTGAAACTCACAGCAATCAATATTTTCGATCAAATGATGCAACTTTTCATTCATCTATTGCATGACATTTTGAATTTAGTTTTTTAACAACAATTTATGAGACCCTCTTGCTAAATATGTATATTTTTTATTTTTAACAGTAACACAGAGATCATAAACATATGTTCATTCCTTGTCGTTCTCCATTAGTAAAGAAACTGCTTAAAAATTTGGCCTGTAATTTTGAAGCAACAAATTAACCACATCATTTTACAAGATTAACTTCTCATCATAACATTGAGGTATAAATAGGTCTATGCTAATCTTTCCCCAGCAGCAAAGACAAGCAATGCCAGCATTGATTACAGTTACTACTTATATTATTAAGGATTGCTATTATATTCAGATGTGTGCCACTAAAAATACCTTGTAACACCAGTGGGAGTAGTTGTTATCTTGAAAGAGCCTTGGAGAGGTGAAACTGTATACAGTTTTGTGGTTTGGGAAACAAAGAAATGTATAGGTTTTACTCCGGACCGGCCCTGCTCCATTTGAGGGCAGGTTGAGATGTTCCTGGTTTTAAGAAAAGCCATTTTTAATGCTAGACCTAAACTCAGAACATCATTGGAACATACTGTACCTTGGCATCATCTAGAACTTACTAAAGACTCACTTGTATGACATTACCTTCAGGTATAATTAATTTCCTATCATGTTTTTTACACATGCATCTTCAGTTTTTCCTGCTCATTGTCCATATACCTGTCTGTGCCATGAAAAGTGTCCTCACTGATAGATAGTGCATTAAAAATGCTTTGTAGAATCATTTACTTAAATGCTCATGAAATAATGGAGGCAAGATCTAGCCAACACTAATTAATCAATTATTGTTTTATATTCGTTTGACATTTTATTAACATCAATCCATTAAGAGTAAAAGAGGAGAGAAATATGGTGAAATAGTTCTAAGCGTTTTATCTCGGATTCATCTTGACATACCTTCAGTTGTTAATTCTGCTGTAGTTGTTGGAGATTCTGTTGTAATGATAACTAAATACAAATGAAAACAAAAGCAGGATTAGAAAATGGTTTAAAAGGGCACTTCAAATACTGAAAAGAAAACAATCAAATTTTTAAACTGATAATGCCATGACACCTAAAAATTTTGCACTGCTCTGATTTGATTTGGATGGCACAGATAAGTGTGGTTTCACAAAAATGGAAGATCTACTTTGGAACATGTACCATTTCCCGCCTTTCAGATAGCGCCTATATCATGCTGAATACAAATCACTTATATAGCATAGCATAGCAAGGTTTAACATCCCGAAAGCATCCAGTGCTGGATATTATATCAAGACGGCCACGGCTTTTGATAACCAGTTGTGAACTCACTGGTTGCAGACCCACCGGGGTTAGCAAGACTGAAACCCTCTATAATTCAAATCCAGCAATTGGTCTCTTTCTGTTTCAATCTGTTAATTTTTTTTTTTTCTTTTTCTGTAGGACTATGAAATACCTGCCTATTTACATGGATAACTTACCAAGCTCACAACTGTATTCCCCAGAAGTATCATTAAAGGCACATTTCTCCTCGGGAAGACATGGGTAAGGATTCCTGATCAACTGGTTCCGACCCTCACAAATCACCTCTGTTGTACAATTTTCAGCTATGAACTCAGTCCCAGGCTGTGTTGGAAAAAAATAATGGCAAAAAATGTTAACTTTTATTCCCTAAACCAATTTAACATTAGAACATTAATAGCATTGTACATAACAAAAAAGTGATGTCTAATGGCAACATCAGCAATGCTATTAAAACATCATCAAAAGAACAAACAAAAGAATTCCCCATGAAACCTGCTTGAAAATGGACCAAATACTGTTAGTATTTGCATGAAACCTGGCTGGAGATGGACCAAATAATATTAGTATTTACATAAAACCTGGTTGGAGATGGACCAAATACTATTAGTATTTGCATGAAACCTGCTTGAAAATGGACCAAATACTGTTAGTATTTACATAAAACCTGGTTGGAGATGGACAAAATACTATTAGTATTTGCATGAAACCTGGTTGGAGATGGACCAAATACTGTTAGTATTTGTCAGGACTGAGCTTTAAACGAATATACAGATTTTCCATCTGAATAGTACTTCGGTTTCTCGAAATAAAATCCATTCTTTTTTAATCAACTACAACAATAATTTGAAAGAGAGAATTATTTGACCTCCAAAAATACATGTTCAAAATTGGGTGAAATCTTTATCAGCAATAAGCTAGTAAAGGCTAGAAAAGCTAATAAGCTAGTAAAGGGTAGAAAAGCTAATAAGCTAGTAAAGGGTAGAAAAGCTAATAAGCTAGTAAAGGGTAGAAAAGCTAATAAGCTTGTAAAGGGTAGAAAAGCTAATAAGCTAGTAAAGGGTAGAAAAGCTAATAAGCTAGTAAAGGCTAGAAAAGCTAATAAGCTAGTAAAGGCTAGAAAAGCTAATAAGCTTGTAAAGGGTAGAAAAGCTAATAAGCTAGTAAAAGGTAGAAAAGCTAATAAGCTAGTAAAGACTAGAAAAGCTAATAAGCTAGTAAAGGGTAGAAAAGCTAATAAGCTTGTAAAGGGTAGAAAAACTAATAAGCTAGTAAAAGGTAGAAAAGCTAATAAGCTAGTAAAGACTAGAAAAGCTAATAAGCTAGTAAAGGCTAGAAAAGCTAATAAAGGCTAGAGAAGCTAATAAGCTAGCAAAGGGTAGAAAAGCTAATAAGCTTGTAAAGGGTAGAAAAGCTAATAAGCTAGTAAAAGGTAGAAAAGCTAATAAGCTAGTAAAGACTAGAAAAGCTAATAAGCTAGTAAAGGGTAGAAATGCTAATAAGCTTGTAAAGGGTAGAAAAGCTAATAAGCTAGTAAAGGGTAGAAAAGCTAATAAGCTTGTAAAGGGTAGAAAAGCTAATAAGCTAGTAAAGACTAGAAAAGCTAATAAGCTAGTAAAGGGTAGAAAAGCTAATAAGCTTGTAAAGGGTAGAAAAGCTAATAAGCTAGTAAAGGGTAGAAAAGCTAATAAGCTAGTAAAGACTAGAAAAGCTAATAAGCTAGTAAAGGCTAGAAAAGCTAATAAAGGCTAGAGAAGCTAATAAGCTAGTAAAGGCTAGAAAAGCTAATAAGCTAGTAAAGGCTAGAAAAGCTAATAAGCTAGTAAAGGCTAGAAAAGCTAATAAACTAGTAAAGTCATTATTGAAGGCAGAAATTACAATTCAAAGAGAATCATAATTAATTATATAAGCTTGCAAATATGAAGACTACTTCACAGGAGTCGTTCTGCTTTGACTTACTACTATCTCCTCTGTAAAACACCCAACTATGCCAGCACAACCACCCAATCAGTCCTTTGTGAACAGTACATAATTTCCAGGAAATTTTCAGCCTTTTGCAAACATTTTGATAAGGAACTGTAAATATCTTAACGACTATTTTGAAGTGCGAGAAAATATAAAAGCAACTTACACGTAGGTACATTCCATTGTACAGGCATCCACACTCGGATCGACTCACGCATTTTTGTCCGTCCCAGAATTTGTCATCGGGACAGAGGCAAACCTCAGCGCAATTAAGACTATTTTGGTAATCTGAGCAGCCTGCCGAGTCCTCAGTGCCTTCCAATACGTCCACACATGATCGCTGGCAAACTGACCCACACGATGAATACTCCATATCCGCTGGGCAATCAAATGCTGTGAATACAAACAATATGCAAAAATTGTGTAACTGGAAGAAACCTGACTCCAAGTGAATCATCCCTTCTTGTTTTTATAATGCATTAACTTTCTTTTCTGAATATATTCTACAAGGTGACTATTACTTTCAATGTTTAGCTTTTTGGACATTAAAATTGAAACTTCTATCAAATAATTTTGACATTAAAAAAAGGACATATGCTAAAGTGTCAATGTTAAATTTTCAATATAAACTGCATTCCTCAAAAAAAGTTTTGGTACTGTTTGGAAGACAACGTGGTAAAGGAACTTTTGTGAATAGTGCAGCTTGCATTTTGTAACTAAAAATCTAATTAACTAGTGAATGTCATTCACAACCCGACCAAAATATCCTTCATGTCATTTCTGTACATCTTAATGAGGCACCAGGAAATTTCAAGTACATTTAACAGCTTCTATTTTCAAAATGGATTTCTATTGTCAAAATGGACTGGAATAAAGCTTTCACATTATACTTCTTTTTTGGAACTTAATACATTCTGTACCAGAATAGCAAACAAAAAGTTTGTTAGCTATTCTGGTACAGAGTTTTTTAAGTACCAAAAAAGAGGTATAATGACAATGTGGAGGCTTTATTCCAGTCCATTTTGACAATAAAAATCCATTTTAAGAATAGAAGCTGTTATTCTTTAATCTGCAAAGATCAACTTAGAAATGATTGTATAGAAGTTATAGATCTATTCAAATAGAGTCTAGCCAAATGTGATTTCTTTAGTATTTCGACCAATCAACTGCTGGGGGGGATTTTTCCATTGTTACCCAACTAATCACCTGCAGTTTCTGGAATATAATTTGTAACAGCAATGCCCGCGTGTATTTCCTTCATGTAAAACGCAGACGTTTCAAAGCAAAGCATTTTCTTCATATGCTTGGTCCCACACCAGCGTGAATTGTAAAGACGAGCAAAATTCCCCACCAGTACTTGATTTGTCGATAAGATTCCCCGGTATTCTATTGTTCATTATACACACTTGAATTTTATGCATGTGACATTACTTGAATTACATTTCCGAAAATTGTCGATTCAGATCTGAAATCTTTTCAAATTTGAGATCTATTCAGATTTGAAATCTATTCAGATTTAAGATCTATTCAGATTTGAAATCTATTCAAATTTGAGATCTATTCAGATTTGAGATCTATTCAGATTTGAGATCAATTCAAATTTGAGATCTATTCAGATTTGAAATCTATTCAGATTTGAGATCTATTCAGATTTGAGATCTATTCAGATCTAAAATCTATTCAGATTTGAGACCTATTCAGATTTGAGATCTATTCAGATTTGAAATCTATTCAGATTTGAGATCTATTCAGATTTGAGATCTATTCAGATTTGAGATCTATTCAGATTTGAGATCTATTCAGATTTGAGATCAATTCAAATTTGAGATCTATTCAGATTTGAGATCTATTCAGATTTGAGATCTATTCAGATTTGAGATCTATTCAGATTTGAGATCTATTCAGTAAAAAAAAGTGTTTATTTTATCATCAAAGGTTGTGTAAAGATTGTGGGTACTCTTTGTGGGTATTTTTGCTTATTGAGCTAGAAGTAACTTAAAAGCATTACACCTCTGAACCTTATCGCAACACTTCAAAAAAATCTTTCCATCTCATTCAAAGTATTAAACAAGCACATAAACACTTACGGCAAGCTGGTACATCCTCCCTCCAGTTTCCAGGATCCACACCTTGACCCCGACAGGCATCGGCGTATTGCTTGAAATTGTCACACTCCCCATCTGGGATGGCACAAACGTCGTACAAGCAGGTGTTGTGATATAGCGTAGGATCAACGTAGTCATGGCAACCTCTAAATGGACCTGTGAGGGGAAAATGATAATGTTAATACACATTCTGCAAATTTAACAATTCTAATCATGTTCCTTTTGTCTTCTTCTATACTAAAAGCTTCTTGAATATATCAAAACAATCCTGCAAAATGTTTCCATCTTTTCTCTGTTAATATTTAATTGAAAATACTATAACCACAGCCTCATTAGTTGTTCTGCTCCTTAAAGTTTCAAACAGTCAGACCCGACCTGATAAATAACCAGATCGGGTCAGACTTTTCGTCTTTTTTCCTCTATCCTGAAAACCTTAGTTGTTGTGGAAGTTGGTGCTGAGTATCATATTAGCAATGGATGAAGTCCTCATTGTGTGGTTATTCTAATTAGGATAAAGTGGTCTCACTATTTGCTACAGTAAGTTTGTGGTTATGATTTGCTGGAACAAATTTTTAAGGAGAAGGACAAGTCATGGATACAAGTGCACATCTCAGGGATCAAACAAAACACATTGAGATATTTTCAAAATTTATTTTGTGGCCCTTTTAACTATCACATTGACTTTGTGACATGGTTACAACTAGCAGAAGGACAATGGGATATATTGCCCCCCCCCCCTCCCCCCAGAAGTTATTAAAAATGTGTATTTTATCCATTACAGAAACAATACAATACCAATACTCAGGGTAACCATATACAAGTGCTGAAACAGGTTACATTTTCAAAATGTATTTCTATTGTCAAATGGACTGGAATAAAGCCTTCACATTGCCATTATACTCCTTTTTGGGTACTTAATGCACTCTGTACCAGAATATCTAACTACATTTTTGTTTGCTATTCTGGTACAGAGTGTATTAAGTAAACAAAAAAGAGTATAACGGTAATGGGAAGGCTTTATTACAGGCCATTTTGACAATAGAAATCCATTTTGACAATAGAAGCTGTTTGCAATTTTCATCCATATAAGGCTCTTAATGCCATTGTACTTGCTTGAACCCACAAAGAGAGCTTTGCTTGAATTGTTTGTTCTCTATCATAATTTTGACCTAACTGCAGCTGTGCTCCAGATTACTCATTATACACACTCAACTGTTGTTTCTCTGGAAATCACCCAGAAAACAAACTCAGAATTTTGTAAAATAATGTTTGTTTCACTTGAAAGAAGTTTGTTTGTTTGTTTGATGAGGTCTTAATGGCACCACGACAACAAAAGTCAAATTGTGCCTGAGAGGTCAGATCATTTTAGAGGTAGAAAGGAAAGAAACCAGGGGGAGAATGAGAGAAATTCAAGAACAAAAGCCAGAAAGCTGTGATCGAGAGAGGAGGTGCATGGGTAAAACAAAAACAAAGTAGAGAGGGGGTGGAAGAGGAGAAAAAGACCACTATGACTTACCATCTTTATCAATGAGGGTGTAGCAGGTATCCATTGCCTCTTGAGATTTGACCGTGTCATTACAAGGGTCGACTGGCTCTGTTTCAATCTGACATCCTTCTTCTGTACCACCGGCAATCCAGCTGTCACCAAACTCCTCATGGTCATGAGTCTATGAGTAATAAAATAATGCAATGCTTAATTCTGATTGGATCTTTGTATGGAACAGAATCAGACTGATTTGAACTGGGAACAACCTTATCAAAAATATTTGGAGCACAGGGGGTACCACCCTCCCCTCATTAATTTATAGCAAAAGGTCTGTTACAAGTAAAACATTACTTGAGTGATTAAATTGTTTTGCCAAAAATATCAAAAGACAAGCTAAAAACTTTAAAAAAAAAAAAAAAATACACTTTTCTTTAATTTTCTTTTTGATCTTTAAAGACATAGCAACTGAATACAGTATTATGTTTGAAGCGAAAAATCAAGGAAAATACAAAACCAAACTTTTTTCCTTGTTTATGTCAAAATTACAGTAAAATCTATTTATTTATCCAGAAAAGAATTATTATTAAAAATGTGACATAATTCTATGGTGATTTTGATTTGGTTTCAATCTTAATACACACCAGCTCTCCACTTGGTAATCTCATGTCATCAAGGGGATCACCATTGAAATTTCCACACAGCCCACAGGTACGATTAGCAAACTGACTGTTGAGGTGGACTTCAGTGCTAACCCATCCATCATATTTCACCATCATGCCAAAGGATGTGTAAAGAACCTATAAAGTGAAAGAAAAAATGTTTAATACTGTTTAAAAACCTCCTCATTTTAAGCAACAATAATTCACTATGGAATTCCTAAAGCAGCTATCAATGTTCAACAATTAAATTATGGCCAAAATGGTTGGGAAAAAACAGAAAATGTTTGTTCTCAATTCAATTCTCCTCCCATTTCAAGAAACACAGCAAAAAAAATTTTATCAATTTCAGTGTATTTGTCCCAACCGTGACATTTTTGGTGACTATTGTATTGTGGTGAGAATCTGTATCCTCCAAAATGAAATGAAAAACAAGGAAAAACGTAAATAAAATCACTGAAGGAATGCAAAACAAGAAAAAAATGTTGTCTATTATTTCTTACCGTTCCTTGGGGTGCAATGGGTATGACAGACACGTGATTGTCAGTGTATGGTTTATTCACTTTGATTCCATTGACATAAAACCTTCCGCCTTGTTCCAATGTGTAAACAACATTGCCATACAGGAGTCTAAGTTCTCTCAAGAATGTGACCTGGTCTGAAGGGTTCATCTTATAGTTGTCACCAATCAGCTCAAAAGTTCCGTTGAGGCAGTCTCGGACGAGCGTGTATTCACATTCTCCCTGGAAGTGGAACATCTCACCATCAAAAGAGATGAAGTGAGGATCACCGTAAATTTGGCATATCCCATCCGCTGTACCAAACAAATATGCAAGTTTAATGAGGTTAGCTTCACTCTTCAACTTAGGTGAGTATATTAGAAAGTATAGTAGCATGATAGGTCTCTAATTTTAACTACTTTAGGAACAAATTTGCAATTTTTTTCAAAATGAAAATAAAATATTGACTCATCAATGTTCCAACTATGTGTGATGATCGGTTTTGGATATATGGTGTCAATTTGTTGAATTTTCTGTAAAAATATTCCACTGTTTTGGTCAATTAACATTCCGTAACGGACATAAATGTCACCCACTGTATGTAATATGACTAATTACTGAGCAGGTGTACCAGTAAATTCGTAAAATGTACAATTGTATGATAAAAACTTCAATAAATAATTATTTAAGAACTGAAAAATCAAAGTATGAGTCATATACATAACATAAATGGATTTTAATTAACAATTGGTAAACGTCTGAAGCTACCCACCTTAATAAAGTAAAGTTAAATTTGCTAAGGTGGGTAACATCAGAGGTGTCATGGCTCACTATCATACTATGTGAGGATTTGACCTTCTTACATGAGCAAAGAACTCACACTTAGAAACTTTAATCTTTTATCAACAAAGCGTTCTTCAAAACTGCTAGGGTTAGGGTTACTGCTTTGGAATCATGGAGCGAGTTTTAAATGCCAAGTTGCACTTGAATCCCAAAGATCTAAACAGCTTCTATTTTCAAATGAATATTTGTTGTCAAAATAGACTGGATTAAAGTCTTTACATTACCATTATACTCCTTTTTTGGTACTAATAAATTCTGTACCAGAATAACTAACACAATTTTTGTTTGCTATTCTGGTACAGAGTGTATTAAGCACTAAAAAGGAGTATAATGGCAATGTAAAGGCTTTATTCTAGTCCATTTGGACAATAGAAATCCAAGTTGAAAATAGAAGCTGTTTCTACTTTACTTTGCATTCAATGATTGTCCAGCTCATTTACTTTGTTTGAAAGTATGCTTTTTTTTCTTTATTTATTGATGTTCTACTTTCTTTGATATAATGAATAAAATAATTATTTTTACAAATTCTATATTTCAGCTCCATAATTCATCTATGTTAATTTTTTTATGCAAAATAACACGAAGAAGAAAACATAAATTGTATGTTATTACTGGGTAAAGCTTTGGATTTACACAGCACCCTTCTGAGGATATAGGCTTATTAAGTATCATTCACAATGATACTTCTTAACAGGCTATGAATTTATGTAAATATAAGAATGGTACAACAAACAAAATAAAACAAGTAACAAGTCTTGTTTGGTTTCAATAAATCATTTCAAACCTATATCGAATACATTTCACTTTTCCCTCCAGACTATACTTCCAAATCTGTCACATACCTGGAACACATTCATCATTTCCGTCACCTTGGTAACCATCCATACAATAGCAGTCTTTTTTCCCGTCCTTGATGGTGCAATTTGCATTCTGTGCACATCCTGGTAGTGATTGACAGTTGAGGTAGCCGCCCTCACATGTACATTCTTCTGAACAGTCACGAGAAACAAAAGATTCACCAGCCTGAAAATAAATCAAAACTTGTATTTAAAAAAAAAGTAAGGATTTCTCTCCTATGGTTAATAACACATACTCTCTTTAACACATAATCAAATAAAACAATATCTATCGAATATTTTGGGATACAAATTAAATTTCATGATTAAATGACATTGATTTAAAGGTCATACAAAATTAATTTATGATTTAATGACATTTGATTTAAATGTCATACAAAATTAATTTCATGATTTAATAATGACATTGATTTAAAATGTCATACAAAATTAATTTCATGATTTAATGACATTGATTTAAATGTCATACAAAATTAATTTCATGATTGAATGACATTTGATTTAAATGTCATACAAAATTAATTTCATGATTTAATGACATTTGATTTAAATAAATGTCATACAAAATTAATTTCATGATTTAATGACATTAATTTAAATGTCATACAAAATCTATTTCATGATTTAATGACATTTGATTTAAATGTCATACAAAATTAATTTCATGATTTAATGACATTGATTTAAATGTCATACAAAATTAATTTCATGATTTAATGACATTTGATTTAAATGTCATACAAAATTAATTTCATGATTTAATGACATTGATTTAAATGTCATATAAAATTAATTTCATGATTTAATGACATTTGATTTAAATGTCATACAAAATTAATTTCATGATTTAATGACATTTGATTTAAATGTCATACAAAATTAATTTCATGATTTAATGAAATTAATTCAAAATGTCATACAAAAAATTAATTTCATGATTTAAAATTAATTTCATGATTTAATGACATTTGATTTAAATGTCATACAAATTAATTTCATGATTTAATGACATTGATTTAAATGGCATACAAAATTAATTTCATGATTTATGACATTGATTTAAATGTCATACAAAATTCAAACAGTACTACAAAGGAGAACAACCTTGGGAAGAACTTTGTTTTACATTTCCCATCTCTTTGCAGTACAAACTAGAATGTCTTCAATCAAGTTTGCTGAAAACAGTCAGAAACTCCACAATAATATGAAAATCTGTACTCGAGAAAAAAACTCAAGGAAACCCTAAGATCTCTATTTTCCACAAAATTAAGTAAAGCTCCCCTCTAAATAAGCTATCCTCAATGAATTTGACAAAACCATACAAAGGTACGGGTGAGTTGAAAATAAAGGTCTTAACCACGTCTGGGCACCCTATGAATTTGAAGATCAAAAAATCCGCTCTGGAGGGACACTTACCGACAGGTATCTACCACTAGGTTCATGTTTGCAGCCACATTTAGGTCTTGGAATACAGTCATTTCCGTCAAGTAACAGCCCTGGGGGGCACACACAAGCCTCCACACAGTCAATAGGGCAATCTGGTCTGCCGTCAGGCTCTAAACAAGATGGCTGACAGGCAGACGTGCATGGATTGTACTTTTTCTGAGGATCATCACAAGGAAATGCTGTGAGAGAGGAAGACAAGGAATTCTTATGAAAATAAAAAACTTCTAAAGAAATATAAAAAAGAAATCTCTCTTATATAAAATGTTGATTTATGGCACAAGAAAAGGTTTTTGCTTTGCACAGGTAAAATATCTAACTATTTATAAACAATAACTCACTATTATTAAACAAAACCCCCCAAAAACGATGTCCTGGTTCACATAAGTTTCTGACAATTGGAAGAAAATATGGTAGTACTATCCAACATCTAACATTTATTACAAAATGAATGATTGTTATAAAAATAAGCAATATCTGAATAAGGGGCAGGCTCATGCCGAAAAGTTTTTCTATACAGCTTTCCGTACCCGACACCGGACTTTTCATATAAAAAGTCCAGTATAATGTTACCCCAACCCAACTTTCTGTATCACCAACTTGTTTACACTCAAAGAACCTCTCTGTTATTATAAGACCTGTATGTAACTTCATGTGATGAAGACCATACACAGTCACAGTGTTGTGTGGCCACATATTGAAAGTGCACCCAAGCAAAAGTGAGGACAATGAACAGAATATTGGATTGCATACTGAAAGTGCACCCATGCATAAGTTAACTTCAAGTAGCAATACATTTGTGAGAAAAAAATCACACTAAAGCTGATTATTACTAAACCAAACCCACAAAGCCGAATCAGATGATGAAATACTTACGGCACTGAGGTGTCTGGCTTCTCCATTTCCCTGGAATGCCTCCCTTGTACCTGCATGCTTGAGCATAACCCTCAATGTTATAACATAGATCATCTTCTTCAGGCAGGGTGTTACACAGGTCATAAAGGCATGCCTCGTAAAACTCGGTAGGATCCACAAAGTCATGGCAATCAGCAAATGGCCCTGTGTGGGAAGTGGTCATACATTTTGGTGAATGGTTATCAACCACAGTTGATACATACAGACTTAAAATGTAACCACAGTTGATACATACAGACTCAAACTGTACTTAAATTTGATACACATAGATCCTCAAATTGATACAGTCGATGCACAAAGACTCTTTTTTACAGATTCATAGAGACCCACTAAATCCAATTGTAACTTTGTGACATTCTGCATTATCAAATATTTTGAGCTACACAGGAGGTTACAATTTTATTCACACATTCTGCTGTTTTTTTTTTTTTCATCATTTTCAGGCATTGACTTTTGCTTCTGCTTCTCACAACTTATTAGATGAAGGAAAGTTTATATTTATTCTTAAAAGTGATGCAAATGCTCTCAAACAAAGGTGCTGCAAACACACTTCATGAGTCATCTGGACTAATCTTTGTCCCTCCTGTCTTGAACCTCTAAGTTCACCACAACTTCCCTTTGGAGGCGGGGGAGGGAAAGAGAATCTAATCTGTTGTTTGGGTGAACTTACCACTTGGGTTAGTGATGATAAAACAGAGATCAGTTGCCGTTTGAGAATCTGTACAGGGATCTGGAGGTTCCTCGTCAGGGCATTCTTTACCCGTCTTGTAGCTATCACCAAAGGAGCTTTGATCAGGCGCCTATGAGAGAAAGAGAATGACAAAACAATAACCAAAAAATGTAAAGAATTCATTTTCAGAATGAGTCTACATGTAACAGTATATTACTTGCTATGCAGAAGCAGCTGAAGTTTGACTACAATTTTAGAAAAACTGAATCTGAGAATGCTAAGAAGAAATACATTTTCAAATTTGTATAATTACAAATATGCTGAGAGAAATACTAAAGAAATGTTAAACAAACAGAAATCTGGTTATAAGGATATGCAGTGACTCTCTTTTGCTGAAGATGAGTAATGAATGTTTGTTTGTTTGTTTGATGAGAGTTTAACGGCACCACAACAGCAAAGGTCAAATTGTGCCTGAGAGGTTAGATCATTCCAGAGGTAGGAAGGAGAGTAAACAGGGGGAGATTGAGAGAAATACGAGTAATAAAAATCTCGAAGCTAAACTCAATTCCAAACTCAAATATACTACATTTAGTTTTCCTGGGTCAAACAATAAAAACAAAGAAAATAATCAAATTAATTTATAGATACCACTTTCTTGTGCTGAAAACAATAAAAAAATTGTCTTTTCTTTTGGTTTAAATTCTAATTCAATCAGATAGAAAACATTTCATAGATGAATGAAAGTCGTTTTGATGCTTGACATACCTGTCCTCCACCTTCAAGTAGAAAATCGTTTGTGGAATTGTGGTCAAAATTTCCACAAAGACCGCAAACCACACCCATGTACTCAGCATTGAGCCTCACTTCAGCATTAGCTCCATCATAGCGAACTAAGAATCCATTGTTGTTGGTGAGGAACTGTGATTAGAATAAATGTCAAAGTAGGAATAAGATACAGTATCTTGCATAACAATACCTTAGAAAATTCAGTATCTTGCATAACAATACCTTAGAAAATTAGCATATAGCTCAGTATACTTACTCCTATTGGCCAAATGGGTTTTGAACTATTCAGACTATCAAGGGGACAACAAACCTTACAGTGAAATTCATTATTAAGACCAGAATAAATGTCAAAGTAGGAATAAGGTACAGTATCTTGCATAACAATACCTTAGAAAATTAGCATATAGCTATTGAATACTATACTTACTCCTATTGGCCAAATGGGTTTTGAACTATTCAGAATATCAAGAGGAAAACAAATCTTACAGTGAAATTAATCAAATAACATTAATATTAAAGCAGTAAATATTATCCACAGATATATTCAAAATTGTGACTCGGAAAACATATATTAAAAAATAGAAAACAATTATAACATAGATTCCCAACAAAAATAAGAGTGCTGTAATTACCAGCATGATACTCACGTTATGATACTGAGATTAACATGGGATAATTAAACAAAATAATAATCACCAAATGGGGATAGCTGGTCAATATGGTCACTCCAGATGTACCGAAAAATGGAAGTGTGACTCTCTCTCCATTAACTCGTACTTCGCTATTCCTCCTAAGTTCAAATATGTCACCCAAGTACTCAAAACGAAGTTCCCTAAGATAAGAAACTCGACCTGATGGGCTGTTCTTGACATTGTCCCCAATGAGATTAATGGATGGGAGGGTGGAGTTTACGCAATCTCGAACAAGTTGGTATTCACAATCGCCTTGGAAGTCAAATCTCCTTCCGTCAAAGGAAATGTAATGTGGATCACCCCAGATGGTACAGACTCCTTCCCCTGCAAGGGAATAAAAACAAAGAGTTATTTCCTCTGGTAGTAATGGGATGAACAGATGGAACAATTTGCATTACTGGAACATTGTTAAGACATGGGATGACTGATTGTAAGTTGAGTGCTTGCTTGGCAGCTGAGTCAGCATTGTCATTACCAGGGATGCACCCTTGGATATCCAGAAGAAAATAATTCAATAATTAAACTGACCTGGTTGACATGTGTACCCATCTCCTTCAAAACCATCATTACAGAAGCATGCCCTCTGTCCTCCACGTACTTCGCATGTAGCATCCAAGTCACAGCTGGTGTCCGCACATGTCAGGACTGCATTGGTACAGGTGCAGGTCTCGGAGCAGTCATCTGAAGTGTACTTTTCACCAGCCTATTCAAGATTAAAGAAACATTGATGCATGTAAATTTGATGAGAGATTTGCAATTAAGACTGAAGATGTTTTCAAATGTCAGATACTTCCCATGTTTTAACCAATTATCGTTTGCGTGTTTGTTATGATTTTGGTGTTGTCGTAATTTTATCCGTAAAGTAGTCGGAATAGATCTGTATTTGCAGTGCTTTCGATTGTTTAGGAACTTTGAATATTAAATTTCTGAATGAAGTCACGTAATCAAACATCTTTGTGTAGTTCTCAAGTTTTCTAACATGACAAAGAAGATTTTTTAACAGTTAATTTTGTAACATCTTTTTCATTAAAATTGCATCATTTTTATTTGATTATTAGTGACTAAAGACAATGAACAGACCTTAATAAATAGCCTAGCAAATGTGGTAGAATACAATCAATTTTTTTTTGACAATGAAATCTTTACCCAAATGGGTATCTTTAAAATCAATATCTATTTATAAATCTGAGAGTAAAGGAATACCTGGAGAAAAAAAGAAATTCTAGATAGAATCTCAAGCCTCTTCAAACCAAAGCAACATCTAAAGATGCAATTATCCCCATATTTCTTCTGAGTAAACATCCAAAGTATCTAATTATGGCAGTTCTGTTTTATATCTCCAGTACAAGCTGCTTCAACCTACACAGTAAATCATTATAACCATAGTATAACCATAGTATAACCATAGTATAACCATAGTATACCATCAACCATAGTATAACCATGGTATAACCATAGTATAACCATAGTATAACCATAGTATAACCATAGTATAACCATAGTATAACCATAGTATAACCATAGTATAACCATAGTATAACCATAGTATAACCATAGTATAACCATAGTATAACCATAGTATAACCATAGTATAACCATAGTATAACCATAGTATAACCATAGTATAACCATAGTATAACCATAGTATAATCATAGTATAACCATGGTATAACCATAGTATAATCATAGTATAACCATAGTATAACCATAGTATAACCATAGTATAACCATAGTGTAACCAAATAGTATAACCATAGTATAACCATAGTATAACCATAGTATAACCATAGTATAACCATAGTATAACCATAGTATAAGCATAGTATAACCATTATAACTCTCAAATTATCCCTAACCCTGAGGATTATCCCATCCGATAATTCTCTCACCCATGTGTAATACGTAAGATGCAAGAAAATGTATGTCAAGAGGCATATCTTACAGAGAGGTATCTGCCGCTGGAATGAAGACAGCCACACTCAGATCTTGGAATGCATTGGCCATTCTCCAGCATTGTGTTTGGTGGACATACGCAGGTTTCTTGGCATGGTAGTGTGCAATTACTCTCTGCATCAGGATTTGGACAAGTTGGGCGGCAGGGCACAGCACATGGACTGTACAGCATAGGACTTGGGCATGTAATTCCTATAAATGAAATAAAAAAAGTTCCCACCATGATTTGCACCATGAAAGTAAGGGAAAAGCATCATTGTGGACAACCTGCCCTAAATGATTTGATTTCTCTTTTAGTGACTGAAATGCACCATTCTTTAATGTACTTGTAAAATATTTTACCTCTGACCTCAGAGAGTTTAAAAGTGACCATTAAAATATTAAGAAAATTGAGGTTTATAAAATTACCCTACCCTTTCAAGATATTTATTTCATGAATTCAATGGAAAGTTAAAGTTGCAGCTTACCGCATTGTGGAGTTACACTCCTCCAGTCACCTGGCTGTCCACCATTAGCCCTGCAAGCAGCTGCGTAAGATGCAGCACTGCTGCATATCAATCCATCATCAGGTAGAGTCTCGCACAAGTCATAAACACACGCATCATGGTAAGGAGTTGGATCGACATAGTCATGGCAACCGGCAAGAGGTCCTTGATAAAAGTTTAAAAGAGCTTGGTGTGGCAATGTGTTTTAAATCATTTAATTATTCAAATTTTGACGGAGTATTAGTGATTCCATCCCATGTGAATAAATTATCTTTTTGGGAATAAATATGGCTCATTAGTACCTGGTGATATGACAATATAAGCACCTTGTCTTGACTCAATAAAGAAAAATCTTCATAAATGATAAGGTAACACTAATTAACTTTTTCAAGAAATAAAAGGTTTATTACAGCAGAAAAAGTGCTTATTACAAAATAAAATGCTTATTACTACAAGATATAATGTTAATGATGCAGAATAAAATGCTTATTTCCTGTAGAATAAAATAGTTATTATTGTAAAATGCTGATTACTGCACAATAGAATTTTAATTAATGCACAATAAAATGTTTACTACTACAGAACAAAATGCTCACTACTGCAAGAAATGCTTACTATTGCAATACAATGCCTATTACCGCAGAATGTAATACTCATTACTACAGAATAAAAGCCTTATTCAAATTACTGCACAATAAAATGCAAATTACAGCAGAATAAAATGCTAATTACTACAGTACATAATAAATTGCTTATTACGGCAGAATAAACTTCATGATGCAAATCATCCAGGCATAAATGAATATCTCTGAGTTATGAAATAAGCCACACCCACCATAGCAACGCGGTAACAAGGTGGGGCAAACAAACCTCAAATCCGAAATCGTGCATTGACATTTAGAAGTTTGCGGCCATTTATGGCACATCTCCGGATCTTTCGAGTTTTTAGCAAAGGGGATAAATAAAATTCAGTTCGCTAAGTGTTTTGGGTAACAGCAATCAGATTTACAAAGCCCGCAGCGGGCCCGTAAGCGCAATTTGTGTTCACCATTTTGCCGTCACTCAGTCTGTGTGCTCGGAAATTTGTGTTGTACAGTAAATTGCATTGACTACATGAGCATGCACTGGTAGCTAGCTGTACTGTACCAATTCCGCGTAGGATGTTTGCTCCACTTAGTTATGCAGATTTTGTTGCTAGGCAAATTCATAAGGTGATTGGTTGAAAAAGCTGTCAATCATCTAACTCAGACAGGTTAGTTGCAAGCAAGCAACTAAATGAATGTCACTAATAGAACAACTAATTCTTAATAGAAAGCTCTACCTATTAATAGCATTAGATACATTACAAAATTCTCTAAAATACTTGTTATAAAACACTTCTGAAATTACGTTTTCAATCAATAATTATGATTTTGAAAAGAAAACAATGTTGTACCTGATGGGTTAATGATGACATAACAAAGGTCAAGGGCATCCTCCATTTCCTCCTCACATGGTCCTAGTGGAGCTGGGTCTTGACACTGGGTATTGCCTGTCACCCAACTATTGCCAAACTCATCAACATCAGTTGTCTGTTTAAGATGAAGAATTAAAATCAAAGAAAACATTGACATACTTGTATCTGGGTTCATGCTTCTTTTTTTTATAATATTTAGATGTCTTGAATAAGTTAGCCTGAAAATTTTAAAGGCTGTAGAATTTTAAACTGATTTGATGAAATTATTTGTTATTTCCATGATTTACAATCACTTTTTGACCAATTACACTGATGTTACTACTGCATGCCATTATTCTTTTCATCAAAAAGACCTCGGAATACCTTTTCAAAATATCTTAACAAACCTTGTTTATAAAACATATATTGATGTACCAATTAAAATAGTTAGTACGTATATTTCTTTACTTTATGGACCAAAATAATAGGTTATTTACCACATTCCAGAACCACAGTGTTTCTAAGACTAGACACCCAAAACTGTATATAAAAGGTACTGAGTTATGAAATGTAACCTTGAGTATTGCACTTTAGTTGCTGGAAAGTTGACTATTATCTACAAGTACCATATGTTTGTTTGTTTGATGAGGTCTTAACGGCACCACGACAACGAAGGTCAAATTGTGCCTGAGAGGTCAGATCATTTTAGAGGTAGTAAGGAAAGAGACCAGGGGAAGAATGAGAGAAATTCAAGAACAAAAGCCAGAAAGCTGTGATCGAGAGAGGAGGTGCATGGGTAAAACTAAAAACAAAGTAGAGAGGGGTGGAAGAGGAGGATTAAATATGGTTGTAGAGGATGCATGCTGAAGGAAGGAGACTATTTTATCTGGAGGATTTTTGGAAGAACTCAGCAATTGAGTTGTGGGGAGCGAGAAGCTCTGGGAAGGTTGTACAGGGGCAAGCAAAGAGGAGAACGTGTTGGATTGTTGCAGTGGCAATTGTTACAGAGGGTTGGGGGAACCAATAAGGAGGTGGGAGTGAGTGAGGTGGGTGTGACCAATTCTAAGGCGGGTAATATGAACGTTGTCGATCTGAGAAAAGGTTGTTGATGGTGGATTTGATCGGGATTGTGGGCTGGATAACATGGAGTTTGTTATCAATTTGGAAGTTCCATAAGGTTTGCCAGCGGTCACGAACAAGAGAAGCGATAAGCGGTTTGATGTCAGAGAGGGTTTTGGGAAAAGGGAAGGGAGGAGGTTAAGGGCAAGCTTAGCGGCTGTATCAGCCCTGTCATTGCCAGGGATGCCAACATGGCTGGGTATCCAGAAGAAAGAACACTTTTCCTGCAGAGGGTGGGAGAAAAGAGTTTCGGAGGAGGAGGTGGCAGGTGAGGTTATCCCATTTAAGATTGAGTAATGAAGTAAGAACAGCCTTTGAGTCAGAGAAAATGGCAAAGTGACTAAGAGGAGAGTACTGGATGAGTGGTCAATGATGGCAGTTGCATGTTGAGGGTGAGGAGAATGGCCTTAGCCTTCTGAAAAGATGGATGAGTGGTCAGGAAGTCTGCTACTGAGGGTGATGTCTTGGATGATGGCAGCAGCAGCTGTCTTGTTGCCTTCCTTGGAGCCATCAGTATAGATGGAGGTGTAATTTGAGAGTTGGTCTTTGATTTGGTTGTGGAGATTGATGAAGAGATTAGGGTGAGTTTGAGTTTTGTTATAAGTGGAGAGGTCTAGGTGAACAGAAGGAAGGGGGTGGCCCAAGGCGGAAAAAGTGGGCCAGGAATAGGTGCCGAGAGTGGCGGGGTTGATGCCAAGTTGAAAGAGGTCTGATTTAATCACGTAAGCTGAAGAGAGGCGATAGGGTTTAGTCCTATCAAAGAGGAGGAGAAATTGGGGTACCTGATGAGGTTGTAAACAGGGTTCTGGGTGTTGGTGAGGACTCTAAAAGCATAGGAGAGGCTAAGCTTTTACATCTAAGTAGAAAGGGGTTCGTTGGCTTCAACATGAAGGCTAGTGATTGGGGAGGTCCTGTAGGCTCCTAGACAAAGCCTGAGGGCTTCATTTTGGATGGTGTTAATGTGGTTGAGGTATGAGTTGTGAGCGACACAGTAAACAATATTGCCATAGTCAAGCTTGGCTGCACGAATGGTGAGCCTGAAAATTTTGAGGAGAGCATAGCGGTTCGCTCCCCAAGTAGTGTTGGAGAGCAGACGGAGGAGGTTGAGGGAGCTATTGCATTTAAGTTTCAGGTTGGTGATGTGTGGCTTGTAGGTGAGCTTGGGGTCTAGAGTTAGACCAAGGAACCTTGTGTTTTCAACTTTAGGGATGCGATTCCCATTGAGCACAAAGTTCGGGTTGGGGTGGAGGTTGTTGAAATGACAAAAGTGCATGCAGACTGTCTTGTCTTTGGAGAATCTAAAACCGTTATTGTTGCTCCAGACTTGCAGCTGATTGAGGCTGGTTTGGAGCCTATTTTCAACAATAGGAAAGCTAGGGGAGGAGTAGAAGATGGTGAAGTCATCCACGTATAGATACTGGGGGTAATAGTAGTAATAGTAATTATTTTATATAGTGCCCTTTCTATACAAGTATATTCAAGAGCGCTTTTTACAAACATTGGAGCTTTAGAATAGAGGAGAGCTGCCCAAACAGCACATCATCCATCCATTAGCTCAGGGAAGTGAATGAACACTGCATTTTCACGCTTCTCTTCTCGAATAGTGTTCAGAGAGCCAGGTAGGGTGTGACTGTCCTACCATCAGACCAACAGTTAACGTCCCCTCCAAAGGACGGCGAGTGCCATTCAACCATTGCCACTTCTCTCAACAGCTGAATAGGGGAGCAGGAGCTGCAAACAACATACTTCTACTTTGATGATCTGTCTGTATAGCTGTGGAAAAACGGCTTAGACCTGACTGAGGCTTGAACCTGGTACCTCCAGCATCTCAGTCGTGCACTCTACGAACTGAGTTACCTGACTCCTAATAACCATCAGTCTTATGGCTTAGGAATTGATTTAATTTGACCTTAACATACCACAAACCATCATAATGTACATACCTGATTGCCACCTGGAAGTTGAAAGTCATTAGTATTGTCTCCATCAAAGGTACCGCAAAGCCCACAAACCAACCCCTCATATGCCGAGCTTAGCTGCACCTCAACGTTTGCACCATCGCTGTAACCAATGACCAATCCTGCATTGGTTGCTAAGTACTATAAAGAAAAACAGCACACAGTAAGCACAATGCTATAAAGGTTTATATCATAAACAGAAACAACAAGAACTGTAGAGTATTTTAGGTGCAAAAAATATCAATTCAATTAAATTTAGATTATTTATATAGTGAAACTAGACCTCTGGGCCTTGTCACAAACACAACAAAATATACATCTTAACAAAAGAAAACATTAAGAGTTTACAATTGTACATATGAAATAATACCAACATAAATATATTATGTACAATAATGCTCTTCACACAAGTTACAGGCTTGGATAATATCAAAATTAGCTAAAACATAGAAACATTTAATGAACACTATTTGTGTCAAAAATACAAACAGTAGGTCATTTCTGGAAGTGGTAGTGAATGGGGTGGGAAAGATTGGGAGGGACAAGCTGCCAGATTTCAAGACTATCACATATGATTGGATTCTACTGAAAACTAAAACACATAAATGAATCCTTTATCTCACAAACCTAAAAACACACAAGAAGGATAAACAAATAAACTTCTTCAGAATTTCAATTTATTTTTGAAACAATTTTGTTTACACTTATTATTAATCAAAGATTACTTTAATGCTCAAAACTTAAAGCTCTTAAGAGAAATGTTCAGGTTTTAAAACATATCACAAGACCACTTACAACACTGGAATAACTGGCAAAATTGACACTCCACCTGACAAAATGGCAGAGTGACCGTGACTCCATTCACCCGCACTTGGCCATTGACAAAAGCTCAAAAGTATTTCCATCATATTTCAGTCTGAGCTCCCTCAGATATGAAACAGGATCAGATGGATTGTTCTTCACATTGTCCCCAATCAGATGGAAGGATGGAAGGCCGGTGTCATTCATGCAGTCTCTGACCAAGGTGTACTCACAGTCTCCCTGGAAGTCGTATCGTACTTGGTCAAAGGTGATGTAGTGAGGATCACCCCATACAATGCAAATGCCAGGTGCTAAAAGGATTCAAAATCAAATCATGAATAAAAACATTCTGCACTATTGTAACAAAGTTTACCCATTTCATTTGTATCATCATATACCATCAAGTCCATCATATGCAAAAATGTTCTTGATCTATCCCTTCTAATAAAAACAAAATGTTTCTCAGGTGTAACTGATTTTTTCCCTTTTCAATTTTTTTACAGATGTCTCCTTGAAAAATTTACATTACCTGAAATTACATACACAAATTTAATGAAAGTCACTTTCACATATTTAAACAAATGTTGTTTTAGAAATTTGTAAAAGTTTATTATAAGCATGCTTTAAATTTGCAAATTAGTCAAAATATCATATTTGATCAATATCAACAAATTATGAAATGAAGTGTTAATGTATCAGACCAATCACCTTTGTAACATTCAGTGAATCCATCACCTTCATAACCATCATCACAATAGCAAGATCGCACACCGTCTTTTACTACACAGTTTGCATTAGCTCCACACGAGTGGGTCTGGCATACGAGGTTGCCATTGGTGCACGTACAAGTTTGGGTGCAGTCAGGAGAGGTGTACGTCTCATCGGGCTATATGGAAAAGATGATGACAGAATGTGAAAAAGATCATTGTTTAAACTATTAAACTGCTTCACTATTACCTTAAATGTCTATGTACACACAGATACAACGTTAGCTAAATACTTTTTAACAAACATGAAAACTATAAAAATCAAAGAAATATTGTTACATATTTGCCATTTTATCACTTTTTGAACTTCCGGTATTCCCATGGAATACCTATAAATTGGGTAACTATTTCTATACTTGTGAGCAAACTCTTAAATTGGGGGCTGACAAAGAGCTTTTGGTCCTATTCCAAATCTAAATAATACAACACGAAATATTGTAGGGACCAAACACCTTACTGTAGTTGTGTTTTCTATTCTTATGTACAAGATCCTGTAATTTTGCAAATTTGAAACAAATAGTTGAATGGTCTGAAAATTTTATCTTTTGTGATATGGGAAGCAAAACAGAATCAACTTTGATATGAACTTAATAACAATTGATACGCACTTAATATCAATTGATACCTATCAATTGATACTTGATATCAATTGATACACTTAATATCAATGATATCAATTGATACCTACTTGATATCAATTGATACCTACTTAATATCAATTAATACCTATATCAATTGATACCTACTTAATATCAATTGATACCTACTTAATATCAATTGATACCTACTTAATATCAATTGATACCTACTTAATATCAATTGATACCTACTTAATATCAAGCTTTGGAAAAAATTGTCTCAAATCTATAACCAAAAGAAAATACATCACAAAATGCATTTTTTCAACATTCTTTGTCTTATATTTCAATCAAATATTTTTCTATTATTGTGTCTAACAATTACTGTTACAGCAGGTTACATAGATGTGTAACTAAGCAAAAAAAAGTTTAATAATTTTCCTCTTTATATTTTTCAATAATTTAATGCTTTTATTTCTGAAATAGTTCCAATCTGAGTTAGTTTTAATATTTGAAGATTTGTTCCATCATTGAAAGTTTGATAGTTGCTTTTATCTCTTCGTTTGCTTTTTAAACTGCTGTTTGTTTTACCTGCATATAATTACAAATATTTCTGTTAACTTAAGTCGTAGGCCTGTTTCAGTCTTTCCCACTGAATAGTACCATGGCATTTCACAGCAGGTTACATACATGTGTAACTAAGCAAAAAGAATGTTCACAAGAGCTGTTCTGAAGCCCTACATATAATGCTAGAACTTTTAAGATATGTTTAGAGGTGCTGTGTCTCAGTGATTAAGGAGTCATTCTCGTATCCGAAAGATACCGGGTTATATTCCTGCCAAGAGCATTGCATTGTGTCCTTGAGCAAGGCACTTTACTTGCTTCAGTCCACTCAGCTGTAAAATGAGTACCAGCACTGCTAGGAAGTTAACCTGCAATGGACTGGTGTCATGTCTAGGGGGAGTCATGTACTCTCATCCGCTTGTGCCATGGAAACTGGGAATAAGCACTGGCCCTATAAGCCTAATGGCTTTAGCTTCAGCTTTTTTAAACAATTATTGGAGGAAAAACCATCTAAAAGCCCTTTAGAAAGTGACAGAATTTATTCAAACATTTCTATTCATTTTCAACAATGAAGAGTGAGAATGTGAAATGTCACTTCCTGTCAATATTAGACTTCAAATACCAGCCAATTTTTAAACATGAGGAAGCTTAGGAATCTAATACCTTCCCCAAAAATGTGATACTTATTGTGCCATTTATCTTGTCACTGTCCATTTGTCATACATGAAAGCTAAACCTGGCCATTAAATTACCTCTTTAAAGATGGTATCACACACAGTGCCACAGTATATATTACAAAAACAAAATAAAAGGAGTCCATGTCTTAGAAATATATCTGAAAGAGACCACTTACAGAGAGGTACATTCCATTGTTCAGACAGCCACAGTCATAAGTGTTGACACAGCGGTCATTGTCCAGTACCTGTCCAGTAGGACAGCTGCATGTTTCTACACAGTGAGTGATGGAGCAATTGGCTGGTCCGTTCCTCTCAGCACAGGTTGCAGGGCATGCAGCACCACATGCTTCATACACCGTGCCAGCTGGGCAGTCAAGAGCTGCATTAGAAAATAAACCAATGTTACGCATTTATGATAAACAATTTTACTGCACAGATATAAAAGAAATATCTTCAAAGTAGCACAAGGTAAGAACGCCAATGGGTTCGAAAATGGAAAAAATATTTACATTGAGTGAGCAACATCCATCATTTTTCAACATACACACAATATCAACTCATAAAATCTATAACCACAGTCTAGTTCTATCACTTGAAAATCTATAACCACAGTCTAGTTCTATCACTTGAAAATCTATAACCACAGTCTAGTTCTATCACTTGAAAATCTATAACCACAGTCTAGTTCTATCACTTGAAAATCTATAACCACAGTCTAGTTCTATCACTTGAAAATCTATAACCACAGTCTAGTTCTATCACTTGAAAATCTATAACCACAGTCTAGTTCTATCACTTAAAAATCTATAACCACAGTCTAGTTCTATCACTTAAAAATCTATAACCACAGTCTAGTTCTATCACTTGAAAATCTGTAATCACAGTCTAGTTCTATCACTTGAAAATCTATAACCACAGTCTAGTTCTATCACTTGAAAATCTATAACCAGTCTAGTTCTATCACTTAAAATCCATAAAAGTTTAGTTCTATCACTTGAAAATCTATAACAGTCTAGTTCTATCACTTGAAAATCTGTAACCACAGTCTAGTTCTATCACTTGAAAATCTATAACCAGTCTAGTCTAGTCTACTCTGTCCAGTCTAGTTCTATCACTTGAAAATCTGTAACCAGTCAGTTCTATCACTTGAAAATCTATAACCACAGTCTAGTTCTATCACTTGAAAATCTGTAAATCTAGTTCTAAACTTGAAAATCTATAACAGTCTAGTTCTATCACTTAAAAATCTATAAAAGTCTAGTTCTATCACTTGAAAATTTCTTTTTGCAACTCCCAAATATAAAATCTTAAAATTTTATGATCATTAGGTTCACTTAATTAGACACTAATGTTAAATTGGGAAAATATGTTATCTTAAAGGTTGTATAAGATGTCAAACAAAAATAAATATCATAAAAAACTTTTCTTCCATTAGCATGCCTTTATCTGAAAATTTGTAAATAAAATCTAAAACACTCTGAGATCCTCACAAAAAAAAAAACTAATTTTCATATCCATTCAACAAATGGAACTTAAATAAATACATGATTCACTTACCACATTGTGGAGTTTGGCCTCTCCAGTCTCCCGGTGTGCCACCGAGAGTCCTGCATTTACGAGCATATTCCTCCAGACTGTCACAGAGTAGGTCATCTTCAGGCAGAGTTGAGCACAAATCATACAAACAGGAGTCATAGAATGGTTGAGGGTCAATTAAGGCATGGCATCCTGTGAGTGG
This sequence comes from Chiridota heheva, assembly GCA_020152595.1. Lineage (NCBI taxonomy): Eukaryota > Metazoa > Echinodermata > Holothuroidea > Apodida > Chiridotidae > Chiridota > Chiridota heheva. Next base: position 697,239 of record JAIGNY010002131.1, on the reverse strand, counting down.
ACCTTAAAACAAATGAAGGATCACCAAAGTTGTCTGTACTCAGTTTCATCGTTTAAGTTCATTTCCCTATATGCTCTGTTTGTAACTACAATAAGACCTGTTGTTGCAGAATTGCAAAAGCTTAGAAGCATCAACAAATAAGCATGAAATATTTCAATCTCTTAGCAAGTACAAGAACAATTCAGATGTTTCCATTCATCATATAAGAAAGAATCCAAACATCAGCTTGAAGCTTAATGAATATTCAGTTTATTGAATAAAGCAACCAAATTTGTTGTTCAAAAACCATTCATAAGCACCTCATTTTTCCATTCTTTACCTACTTAACCAAAGTAAAATTTAAAGAAGAAAAATCATAAATATTCCCTCATTTTTGTTTGATATCTTTCATATACTAACAATTCATTCACACCCAAAATATTCATTAATCATCACTGAAAATTCAGTATTGGTGCTGCATTGGCAAACTTACCATCTGTAGCAATTACAACATAACATAGGTCTTCTGCATCTTGGCGAACCTGAGGGGTGACAGCATCACATGGATCAAGGGGTCCTGGATCAGTCAGACACTCTTTGTACCCATAAGTCCAGCTATCCCCAAATTCCTCAACAGTCCTCGCCTGTCATACAAAGAGAGAAATCTTATCTTTATGAATAAGTTCCTTTAAGCTATTTACAAAGTCAAAGATGACTCGCTTATCTTAGGTTGATAAACAAAGATGACTTGCTTATCTTAGGTTGATGAACATGGCCAAAGATGACTCATTTATCTTAGGTTGCTAAACATAGCCAAAGATGGCTTGTTTATCTTAGGTTGCTGAACATAGTCAAAGATAACTAGTTTATCTTAGGCTGATGAACATGGCCAAAGATGACTCATTTATCTTAGGTTGATAAACAAAGATGACTTGCTTATTATAGGTTGATTAACATAGTCAAAGATGACTTGCTTATCTTAGGTTCATTAACATAGCCAAAGATGACCTGTTTATCTTAGGTTGATAAACAAAGATGACTTGCTTATCATAGGTTGATTAACATAGTCAAAGATGACTTATTTATCTTAGGTTGCTAAACATAAACAAAGATGACTTGTTTATCTTAGGTTGCTGAACAAACTTTTGAGAAAAAGTTTATTTTCTAATGTTTCATTGTTTTTTTTTTTATTTTTGTTCTTTGTTCAACATTAAACAAAAGTGGAAAATAAGTTAGATTAAAAAAAATAGTTGCCATACTTGAGAGCCATTTGGCATCATGAAATCGTTGCTGTTATCGTCATCAAAGTTACCACACAAGCCACAGGTCTTATTGAACAAAGCTCCATTGATGTAAACAAGGGCATCATTGTTCCTGTCATACCTTACTAGTAGACCAAATGATGCTGTCAAGACCTTGAAAAAGGAAAAAAAAATTATTGTTAAATTTGGTCTTATGGATATATTTACTTTGACTTTGAACTAATCATATTGAAAGAGATTGTCCTCATAAACCAAAATAATTACAAAAGTATTCACACATTTTCTACAGAATTTAAAATTCAAAAACCAATTTGATTCAGTCATACTTTATGTTATGGGAATGGACATGATAAATGCACCAATTAATTCAAATAAAAAAATTGACAGACTTTTCAATCAAATTTCCTGAATTAGGTAAGTAATACAAAACACCCAGCTCACTGTACTTGCAGACTACAGTAATAATACCATATTCAGCTCTTTAGTTATGATTTATTTCAATGATAATTCTAATATTTTTGGGATATCTGAAACGGAGCACAACCCAAAATGTATTTGTTTATATACTTATCACTTATTTCCATATGCTAAAATAAATTCTTCACTTAAAAATAAATTGAAGGTATTATTACATAATGTCAGAAACTGCCTTCAAATAATTGTGAGATAAGATCATTGTATACACATTCTTTATTTCAGCTAATTATTACCTCTTTTGATGGGACTTGGCTATCATTTCTACACTTATAGTTTGTTTGTTTGTTTGAAATTCTGCAGAAATTTTGCTGACATCCTCTTATCTGACATCCATTTACCTCTTTTACAAATAACAAAAGGTATCTACAAAAAGTACCCAAGTAGAAACAAAAATCATAATATCTTAGAAAACCTTTTCCATGACTACTATCATGTGCACCTCAAGATGTCAATTTGTTTGATTTATTGACAGACTTATAGATCTTTTCAAAATCTGAATCAGCTATTTCTGAAAAACTAATTTAAATAATCTTACATGGCTGAAATTACAAATCATATGCTGCGAGAAACTTATCGACCAATCAAATTCTGGGGGAATCTTGGCTGCCTGCACAAATTACCCATGGTATGGGACCAATGGTATGAAAAAATGCTGCAAAATGCATGTATCATACATGTGTTATAAATGAAGGCAATATGTGTGCACATTGTTGCCTATAACTTTTGGTTCAAAAACTCCAGCTGATTGGTTGTTAACAAAAGGGAAATTCAGAAGTTGATTGGTTGAAGTACTGAAGTAATCACGTTCAGCTAAAATCGGTTTGGAACAGTTTATTAGCACATTGACAACTAAGATCATATATTGTAAAGATGTATAAATTATACCAAATAACTTGCAAAGAAATGGTGTCATACAAGAGAAGGTGACCTAAAAGGTGTAAAAACAAAGCAGGTTTACGGAGTAGGTACTGATAATTTGTTTGTTTGTTTGATGAGGGCTTAACGGCACCATGACAAAGAAGGTCAAATTGTGCCTGAGAGGTCAGATCATTCTAGAGATAGGAAGGAAAGGAAAAAGGGGAGAATGAGAGAAATTCAAAACAAAAGATTAGAAAGCTGTGATTGAGAGGGGAGGTGCATGGTTGAAACAAAAACAAAGTAGAGAGGGGGTGGAAGAGGGGAATTAAATATGGTTGTAGAGGGAAGCATGATGAAGGAAGGATATAATGGTATCCGGAGGATTTTTCTGGAAGAACTCAGCAATTGAGCTTGTGGGGAACGAGGGAAGCTCTGATAAAGCAGAATATCTACTAACTAAACACTTACTATATCCGGATAGCTTCTGAAGATGTATACACCATTGGTATCAAAGTAAGGAAGTGAGACTCTGACATCATTGATGCGAACCTTTCCCCCATGCTCAATCTTATAAACATTATCCCGGTAGAACAAGTAGATCTCTCTGAGGAGTGAAAACAGCCTTGATGGACGGTCCTTGTAGTTGTTTCCTACTAGTGCAAAGGAGTCGTTTGTGTTGCCACAGTCACTGACAAGTGTGTACTCGCATCTCCCTGAAAGTTATATGCTTTGCCATCAAATGAGACGTAATGAGGATCTCCCCACACACTGCAGAGTCCTGGGCCTATTTCACAGATATAACGGGGTGTTATTAAATTAGTAGATAATTTATCAAATAGTGATTGGTTACATGTCTATGTATAAGGATGCACTGCCCACAACCAGGTCCACTGGGGAGGTGACACATAATTCAAGTTCTCTTTACTTCTCAATAAACCAACAATAACAATATATCATATTATATGCAAAACAGCAGAGGATGAAACAACTTACGTCTGTAACAATTGAAGCCGTTCCAGCTGAACCCTGGTTGGCAGTAGCAGGCACGAACACCATTTTGAATTCCGCATTGAGTATTTGATGGGCAGTCAAATGATGAGCACGAAGTGACGCCATTTACACAGGTACAGAACTCAGAGCAATCATCGGACATGTACTCCTGACCAGGCTGTTAAAAAGACAATAGAATAAACAATGTATGTATTGTCCATGAAAATTAATGTCTTAACGACACCACGACAACAAGGGTCAAATTGTGCCTGAGAGGTCAGATCATTTTAGAGGTAGGAAGGAAAGAAAACAGGGGGAGAATGAGAGAGATTCAAGAACAAAAGTCAAAAAGCTGTAATCGAGAGAGGAAGTGCATGGGTGAAACAAAAACAAAGTAGAGAGGGGGTGGAAGAGGAGAATTAAATATGGTTGTAGAGGGAAGCATGATGGGAACGTAGGAAATAACTCAATCTGAAAGTTCATTACTATTTAAATTTTCTGACAAAACTCAAAAAGGACTAAAAAGGCAATACTTTGTAAGTCGCAAAATTTGTCCTGAAGTTGACGGCAAATATGGCGGAGGCAGAAGTGAAGATGGGAATCTAAATCAAGGATTAGAATCAGGATTAGAAATCAGGTCAAAGGGTGCTGGTGGCTAGTCCAAGAGAATATCCATACATCATTGAATAATATTTTCAAGAAAAGAAAATAGAATATTGGAGGACATTCCTTCACAAGGTTGAAATTAACGCAAAATTAATTTAAAACTGCACTCTACTTTCCTACGGACCGCAAAATTTAAGGTTTTTGTCCCTAAAAAAATAACCTACCGACAAGTAACGACCATTCTGGAGCAAGCATCCACATTGATATGTTGGCACACACTTGTTTCCGTCAAGCACATACCCGTCTCGGCATCGGCAGGTTTCAACGCAGGTGGTCACTGGGCAGGTACTAGGAGCATTTCTATCTGCACATGTGGCAGGGCAGGCAGGAGCACATGAATCATAAACGTTATCATCCCCACAGGTGAGCTCTGAAAATAAGACCAAACATGACATCTTTTTATTTCTCTCATTCAGTGGATTAGTTATGTGATAATAAGGATGCTCAATATTTATTCAATGCTTCAAATAAAATATGATCTGATTATCTTTTATATGAATCATAATGCTCAACTGAGCATGGAGCATTCAAGGGTTAAACGATTAGTTCAGTGATCAAAATCGTATAAAAAGGAGGACTTTGAAAGAAACAAAATGGTGACAAAACTACTTCAAGATCTTATTCTACTAAGGAGATATCTGAGTTTAAAATTTCGTTTTATTTTTGCAGAAAATATTGGTGTGGGAACACTGGTGCCCTTATATTCACCATTCAAACTTCTTCAGGTGGTAAATAATGATGACTTATGTTGCATTTTCTTGTACTAATTTCCTGAAATATCCACATATTTGTTATTTTTTCTTCACAATTTTGTTTCTTTTGGAGTCCTCTTTCATAAAAGAGGGTTTACTTGTCCACCTGAACTAATCCTTTAAATGGATCAGAAATCGGAGAGCAAAGTTATAAGAACAAACTACTTACGACATTGATCAAAGAGTGCCCTCCAATCACCGGGAGTGCCACCTTGCTGTCTACATTCACTAGCAAGCTGCTCCATGCTGCTGCAGATAACATCCTCATCTGGCCATGTTGCACACAAATCATACAAGCATGCATCGTAAAATTGACTTATATTGTAGACATAGTCAAGACATCCACCAAATGGTCCTGCACAATACAATATAAGCATGAGTTGTTATTGGCTTCATTTTCATTGTTTTTACAAAATATACAATCTTTTTAAATTATGTAGATGCATATGAAAACAAGCAATACTCATTCATATGTTTGTTTGTTTGTTTGTTTGATGACACTTTAACAGCACCACAACAGCAAGGGTCAAATTGTGCCTGATAAGTTAGATCATTTCAGAGGTAGGAAGGAGAGTAAACAGGGGAAGATTGAGAGAAACACGAGAACTAAAAGCCAGAAGCTGGGATCGAGAGAGGGGTGTATAAACAAATGAACACAAATCCTCAGTTATTATCTATCAATAGCAAATCAACACAATGTTGTTTTTTATTTTATGTTATTTATTCAAAGCTATGTGCATTTGTATATTTTTCTCACTGCTACAGATACTAAACAGGAGAATTTGCAGAAAATATATACTCAGTAAAATATCTCACATATAAAAGTAATGCATGCAACTGACTTTAAATGATTACATTCTTAGAAATGTCATTTCCCTACCATCTAAGACTTTTCTTCTGCCCTTAGTATATTCCCTAGCATAGTTCTTAAGTTACAGTTACATTTTCCAGCCAGTTCCACAACATATCAAGACTTTGCAAACATCTTACCAAATCTGTTGAGCATGTAACTACAAGCGTCTTCAGCATCGCTTCTTCCTTGACTTCCTTCGTCACATGGGTTTGGTGGATCAGGAGGTGGGACACATTGGCGATCCCTGTCTGCCAGTATCCTCCAAAGTCCTCTGCATAGTCAGCCTTATGGAAGTAATAAATTAGGTGTTTATCATAACTTAGGCATATGAAAATAATTACAAATTTGATGAACTTTATTTAATTTAAAACTTAAAATACAAAAAAGTAACCTTAGCTTTTAAAACTGTTTGGTCTTGAACAAAAGAGTCACAGTGATTTTATTATTTTTCAATTCTTGGCTGGTGGTTGAACAAAAATTCACACTGTGAATAGATAGCATCAGTGCACTCTGCTGGGACAGAAGAGTCAAAAGAAAGGATTTGCCTTAGAAAGTGGATATCTATTCCACTCTTGAAATTATCATTTTCCTGGCTTCTTCAATTATTATATCTGACAATTTCCTGAAAGCTATCAAGCAATCAATTTTAACTGATATCTAACGGATTTTTTGGTCTTGAAATTTTGATGAACTTAAAGACATTCTATCAGATGTTGCTTACAGTGATACTATTCCTTTCAAACTATTCTGTAAGTGATTTTCTATGACATTCTACACAAGTTTTGCAAGCTACTCATGGTGTGCAGAGAATTAAACATATAGCTAAAGCTAAATCCATCCAAGTCATTATGCTTATTGAGCTGGTGCTTGCTTATCCCCGGTTTCCATGGCAGAGAATTAAACATTTAGATTAACTCCCAGCAGTACTGGTAATTTTACAGCTGATGGAAAAGTACTTGTTTATAAATACACCGTAATTTGAAATCACAACATTATAGAATTAAACATGAAAATGAATTTCAATATGATTTGTAAAAACTCCTGAAATGAATTTATGACAAAAAATCAAAGCTTTGACCACGGCTATCGAGATAAAAAATCGAAATGGAAGAGATTCTCACCTCTTGACCATCAGGCAGAAGGAAATCATTGTACCAGAGCCCATCATAATTACCACAAAGTCCACATACAAGATTCCTGAAGCTGTTATCCAGCTGAATCTGAGCATTCATATCAAGATCATAGTGAACGCTCAATCCAAAGCTAGTAGACATCAGCTAAAATGAAATAAAAAGTATTCAAGTGTTATTGTGAGGGTGGGGTAATTTTAAACTAACAGGCTATGGCTAGCTAATTGCCAAATGTGGCATGAAACCAAAACTGCTGCAAAAGAGAGGGAAATCAGGAGAAAGAATATTGATCTTTTCTGTGTCTTTGGGGAATAAAGGATAGGTAAAGTGTGATGAGTACCAAGACTAGCAGCAGAGTATGAATGTAGAAAACCTTGCATTGGCTGATCATCTGCTTTTAGATTGCTTTAATTATTTTTTGAGCCCAAAAAATTATCTGTACAGCATTTTAAGTGCATAATTATATTTCTATTAGGTGTACACAAGCCTAAAAACAGCACTTACAGAAAGAAAGAACAATTCTGACTGCAAAATAACACAATAGTTTTTTTATTTGATATCATTTACACAAAGTTATGTGCATTTGTGCATATTATTTCACTACCACAGATATTAAAGAAGAAAAGCAAAAATACATACTCTAGTAAATAATAATAATAATGATGTTAATAATAATAATAATAATAATAGTAATAATAATAATAATAATAATAATAATAATTATAATAATAATACTAATAATACTAATACTACTAATAATACTACTACTAATAATAATAATAATAATAATAATAATAATAATAATAATAATAATAATAATAATAGTAGTAACCATATTCTTCTATTGTGCCAAATCCTGCATGTAACAAAACAAACAGATCAAGGCGCATATACAAAGATTAAAACATTCAATTAACATCAACTTTAAATGAAATGCCTTTAAAATCTTAAATTTGTTGAGATCATGTTGACGTCAGGCATGATGAGGCAAACTGTTTCATAACTGAATAGCTGCATAACTAAAGATCCGATTACCAGGTATCTGACAAATAAAAGTAATGCACACAAAAATAAAAAAAATCATATTTCTATTAGATATCCACAGACCTAAAAAATAACAATTACAGAAAAAATGAAAAATCTTACAGCATAATATGCATTTCCCGTGATTGTGACACCTTCTTGTCCGATGTATGGGAGGTAATGGAGACTCCATTGATTTTGATGTCTCCACCAGCTTTTATGTCATATTCAAAGCCTCCGTAGACAAGACGTACTTCCCTGAGGTAAGACACTCGCTGAGATGGTCTGAATTTCATATGGTTTGCGATCAGTTCAAATTGATGTGGGGTACTTTCATTGCATGGTTTCACTAAGGTGTACTCGCAGTCACCTTGATAATCGTAAGCTCCACGATCAAACGTGATGAAATGTGGATCGCCATAGACGCGGCATATCCCCGGCGCTATAAAATGGAGATTAATATCGTTTCAATTTGCACACATGTAATATAGCAGGATTAAATAACACAAGGATGTAATTCTTTTGACACATAAAGAGTTATGTAAATTGCACTCACTGCACTCCACTTTTTACTAGTACAAAATGCACTCTTTTTTAAGAGTGGAATAAGTAAAAAGATGATACTTCTTCCGTATTTGTAAACCATTCAGGTACCTCTTGTGTCCATCAACCATGAATCCATTAACACAATACATGATGAAATAACCATCCTTACGAAGAATGGTCCATCAATCATTCATGAGTTTTGCACAAAGTTCTCCCAAGTATATAATGTATGTTTTTCATTTAGGCTCCGCGAAGGTTTAATCTGATTCACATCACTGAACAGCAGCTATGTGTCTTAAGTCCAAGATGAATGACCTATTGTGTACAGTGTAACAGTAGCTGGTTGATAACAAGTGAACTGTGAATAGACTATGAAGATATTGTCAGTTAAGAAAGCATACATTACCCCTGTGTTGTGTATGGTGTAACAATAGCTGAATGCTAGTCAATGAATTGTGAAGTCTCTCGAGTTAAATGGTGTGGATTACCCCTAATTTTGAGATAATCGGGGGTGTCAGATTGGAGGGGTCTAAGGGCCAAAAATTCTTAATGACAACCTCTAACGATTCTTGACACCACCTTTGGTATTCACTACATTTAGCCACACCCATTCCCTCCCTGCTCCATGTGAGCACCACTCTCAAAGCACACAAAAGATGTTATCTCTCTCATACACATTAACCAGCTACATTCCATTACCTCTTGAGCATGTCTGTCCATCACCAGTATATCCATCGTCGCAGTAACAGCCTCGTTGACCATTTCTGACACCACAGTTGGCATAGTTACCACATGAATATGCATTACACTCCAGGTTACCATTCACACACGTGCAATGCTGATCGCAATCACTACTGAGGTACTCTTGGCCAGGCTAAAGAAAACAAAAAACACAAATGAGAATATAGTACTTCTGAATTTTTTCAATTTTGAAAGGAATATTACCCTGAATTTACATTTTTATACATATAACAAAGGACCAGAAACAAATTTGTGTAAAAACCATGTTTATATCTTATTCTATTTTGGAGTTAAAAACACCACATGTCGAAAAGTTTCTATTTAAGCCTACGTGCACCCGGCACCTGAGTTAATCCTGAAAACTCAGGTATAGCAATTACCAACCCAACTTCCTGTTCAGTGTATTGTGTTTCCATTCCAAACAATGATTGTTTATCTGCCAACCCCATGCAAACCACAGTCAAGTAGCCCAAAGCTATTTGTGTGTATAAGATTACAGAAGCCAGTGAAGAGTAATCAGGGCACTTTTGTTATTGAAATCACTCATCTGTGTTAAGGGTCTTGGTGGGAGAAATTTGTTTGCAAACTGGTGATAAAAGTAGGTGTGCCTGAAGTGATGTGTGCAATATCTGTGAATGATTGACGGACCATTTCTTCTAAGGAAAGATATTGCTTCATGCATAAAAAACAAATAGACTCACAGACATATATCCACCATTGGGCAGAACACAACCACACTGATACGTGGGCACACATGTATCTCCGTCGAGAACTTGACCAGTAGGACAAACACAGGCTTCTCTGCATTGGTTAGGGTCAAGTGGGCAGTTGCTCGGTCCATTTCTGTCCACACATGTGGCTGGACAGGGTGGTGGGCATGAGTCATACACCTTGCCAGTGGGACATTGGATAGCTATTTGAGAAATGAAAAGAAAAAAATGTAATTGATGTATGAGTAGGATATATTCTAAAAGCAGGATAAGTCAAATTCTTATGGAAATAAGTGAAGTTGCAAGAAAACCACAAGTGGGTAGAATCAGTGTATGTGTCTCATGCTGACAGATCTTGTTATGGTTTTAAGAAATGGGAAAAGGCTCTCTTTACTTTCAAGAATCTTTTGAAAAATTACTTAATTTGATAAGAATACCAGCAGTGACTTTCTCTTTATTTTTTAATAATTTTTCTTGATTTTGGTGCTTTATAAATGCCATTGATTGATTGATAACAAAAGGGATTTTTTCTTGCAGTATGAAGGAGGAAGAGGAATATCAGGCAAGATTATTTTTTCAAACTTTGAACAGAGAAGAATTTAAATTAGCAAGTCTACAAAAAGATACAAATATTGTTTCTAAGAAGATGATATCAAGTATTCCTCATTGAAGCAAGTTTCTCAACAACAAGTAAGTTGATTAAAAACACTAACAATATTTTCCACACCATTTCATTCTGTTTGATCTTCTTATCAAATGATAGTATGTTGTCCACGTATAGTAAACAAAGAACAGTCAGTTTTCTGTCACTCTAAAAAGTACAAAGAACACTCAGTTTTTATCATTCTAAAAAGTACAAAGTCACCCACCACACTCAGTGACAACAGTCCTCCAATCTCCTGGCTGGCCCCCCTTGGACCTGCAGGCTTGGGCATACTGGTTAAGGTCAGGGCATAGTGGGGAGTCATCTGGCAGCTCAGCGCAGAGGTCAAATACGCAGGCATCATATGCATCATTAGGGCTGATGTAGTCATGGCAACTAGCAAACGGACCTGGTTAATAAAAAGTAAAACTTTCAAGTTATTTTATACAATTTAAAAATATTTTTATGAACTTTTTCCCTTTATTCTAACAATATAATACATGTAAGAATCTATTAAACCTTAAGAAACAATGCTTAAGGCATTAATGTAAAATAAACACAAAATTGTAAAATAGTTGATAACATTTCAGAAAGGGTAACATTGAAATGATTATTTGCAAAAGTAACAAGAAGGCAAGCATGCCAATGTACTCTTACGTAACTTTGAAGTGTGCTTTAAATTTGAAAATAATAGATTTTTATAAGGAATTGATTGAAAATCTGTCACTACAGAAACAATTTATTTCAAATCAAAATTTATCATGATATCTATGATTAATTCATCTGCTACTCCATCAATCAAACATAAATTTTTCTATAACAACATTCAATCACTACATTCTAAAGCCTTCAAATACTGGGTCTTTGTCAGAGGTGTGCGTCTTTGAAACACTGTCCCACAACAGTTCTTGATCAAACCATCATTTAATCCTTTCATGTAGCTGTCTCTCAATGGATATCTCCTTTACATTAAATTAAAGATTCAGCTATAAACACTTGGTGCCTTTGCCCCAAAGCATTAACTGTCCCTATTTTTGCCCCATAGTGCATTTACTCTCCCTATTTTTGCCCCAAAGCATCAACTGTCCCTATTTTTGCCCCAAAGCATCAACTGTCCCTATTTTTGCCCCAAAGCATCAACTGTCCCTACTTTTGTTCCAAAGCATCAACTGTCCCTACTTTTGCCCCAAAGCATCAACTGTCCCTACTTTTGCCCCAAAGCATCAACTGTCCCTACTTTTGCCCCAAAGCATCAACTGTCCCTACTTTTGCCCCAAAGCATCAACTGTCCCTACTTTTGCCCCAAAGCATCAACTATTCCTATTTTTAGATATTTTAACCTGCACTACACTGTTTTGATGGATTATTATTTGTTGCTGAACATTTCTTTTATAATTCACCCTTGTTGACTACACAACTATTGACACTTCTCTGTGATGATTCTGTAGCCTTTTTGGAGCAATACACTAAAGATGATAAAGATACAATTGATCAATAGATACAATTGATCAATAGATACAAGTGATCAATAGATACAATTGATCAATAGATACAATTGATCAATAGATACAATTGATCAATAATTTGGTATAATTCTCACATTCTCACAAACGACCATCACTTTCACTTTAATGTAGATCAATGTTCAAGATACATCATGACCACACTCACCATATGTGTCAAGCAGTACATTGCAGAGGTCAAGTGCCTGGCGATACTCAGCTGATGTTTCATCACATAAGTCTTCACCTGGATCACCTGGGCATGACGAGGTTTGCCAGCTGTTAGCAAAATCAACTGGTGAAGTAGTCTGCATGGAAGAAAGGTATCAATGTTGCGAGAGTAGCAGCAAATTAAAATTCTTTGAATACTTTATATGTTTTAATTAAAGATTTATTTAACGTGTAATCATAATATTTTCATAATTCTTTTATTTTTTGTTCTTGCAACTTTGCTGCATTGCTGTTTACAAAATCAACGATGAGGGCATCTGAGTGGGAGAAAGAAATCATGCCCTCAGGATGAAAGCATGTAAAGTTTCAATAATGCTTTATATGTTTCCAGCTAATTCATATTGTAATCATAGTATTGATTTGAATAGCATGAATTGTTTATAGTTGTTAATTTATTTTGATTTTGGCATAGAATATATTTGGAATTAGTTTTAGATTTAAAAAATTTGAGATGCTTGATGTAAATTCAATGAAAAAAATTGATTTTCCAAATTTTAATTAATTAACACAAAGCTCAGCCAAAAACTAACCATCATACACAACATTTGTTTAGTCGTGACAATCTCCCACCAAGAATTGCTGTTTTTACTCACCCTTGATCCATCAGATTGAACATATTCATTGGAAGAAATACCATCATAATTTCCGCACAAGCCACAGACTTGATCCCTGAACTCATTTGCAAGAGTAACTTCAATATCTGTGTTCTGATTGTAGACAATGGTCAGTCCAAATGGAGCATACAAGACCTATAAGTGAAAATAAAAGGCAGTTTACACTTGATTGAAATTACCCATGCAACCAATCAGATATTCATATCAAGGTCATGTGACATTTAACTCAAAACTCATGCATATTCATTCATTACAACAAAACAGTGGTTCTGTGGTTAGAAAGTCAAACTGGTATCAAAAGGTACTGTGTTGGATTCTTAGCACAAGTTATGTGATCTATATTTGATCAAGACTTTAAATTGTTACATTTCACTCAGCTGGAAAGGGTAACAGCCCTGTTAGGGAGTTCAACTGTGCTGTATTGGTGACATCCACTTGCACCAAATAAACCAGTGCATTGACCTAATTGGCCATCATGATTTAAAGGGATTTATCAGCTTACCACATAAGCACCACTGTAAAATATATTCACATCAGCACCAAAGTAGGGTAGAGTGACAGATGCTCCGTTGACCCTAATATCACCTCCTGACAAAAGGTCATAGGTTCCGCCATTGTACTCCAACAAAACCGCCCGCAAGTACGACACACGAGAAGATGGGCGTGGCTTCTGATTATTGGAGACCAGACGGAAATCAATCATAGGGTTTGATTCATTGCAGTTTCCGATGAGAGTAAATAGGCATTCTCCCATGAAGTCATACTTATGACCATCAAATGTGACGTAATGTGGATCACCCCAGACAACACATGTTCCCGGAGCTGTAACAAAATAAGAAGAACGTTTACAGTCTAAGTGATTTGGCTGTAATTTGCCACATACTTACCTTAGTTTGTTTGTTTGTTTGATGAGAGTTTAACAGCACCACAACAGCAAGGGTCAAATTGTGCCTGAGAGTTAGATCATTCCAGAGGTAGGAAGGAGAGTAAACAGGAAAAGATTGAGAGAAACACGAGAGCTAAAAGCCAGAAAGCTGGGATCGATAGAGGAAGTGTATGGGTGGAAAAATAATGTAGAGAGAGAAGGGGTGGGGAAGGAGGACTAAATATGGTTGTAGAGGGAAGCATGATGAAGGAAGGAGATAATTTTATCCGGAGGTTTTTTTGGGAAGAGCTCGGCTACTAAGTTGTGGGCAGCGGGGAAAGCACTTACATTAGTTGAGTGGAGAAGGAATATGGATGCTAATAAAATGATGACATCCATTCAGAGTGACTGGTTCCCTGTTGTAAACTTTAATGCATAACCATTGTTTTAATTTTTCAGTAATAAAACTGCAATATGCTGTCTCAATTACAATACATATCATACATTAAGGTGGCCACTTTTAAAATACAGAGTGGATGAAAAAATAGGCGAATAGAAAGTTAAATTACTTGTTTTTCTAGGGTTGGTCACTGAAGGGCTTGGCTGCTAAACTGTAACACATTTCTTGTTTGTTTGTTTGATTAAAAAACAAAAATCTTTATTTAAATGGAAGACATAGACCAGCCATCTTGGACTTTATGATGGGATACAACTGATTACATAATAATTTACACCAAATGTTTGTTTGTTTGATGAGAGTTTAACAGCACCACAACAGCAAGGGTCAGATTGTGCCTGAGATGTTAAATCATTCCAGAGGTAGGAAGGAGAGTAAACAGGGGGAGATTGAGAGAAACACGAGAACTAAAAGCCACAAATCTGGGATAAAAAAAAATATATACCATTATTCTTGGCCTCCACTTACAGGATGGGGGCATTACAAGACAGGTATGTACTGAGACTGTCATTGTATGCATAAGATCTATTCTTCAAATTAAAAAAATAAGATGCTGAAATGAAGACCTACTTTGTACACAGGCATCACCATTCCATTGATATCCGTCTTTACAGTAGCAATCACGGCGGCCATTTTTGATTGTGCATTCAGTTGTTTCAAAATCACATGAAAGGTCAGAGCAAGTGAGGACTCCACCAGTGCAAGTGCAACGGCGTGAACAGTCATCATATGTGTATTCACCTCCTGACTAGAAAAACAGACCACAGCACAGTTTGATTGGACCATGGTTTACAACTAATATGTGGTTATTTGATGGAATGTATTTCGGTATCATTTCGTGCAGTCTTGCATTTGAAGAAGCATCTCAAACAAAACAGTACAACCTATTAGAATACAATTATCCCCTTTGCAACATAAACATGTAACTTCTATCTTACAATATAACTTGAGATTGTTTACTTGAGAAATGCAATCATTTTAGAAATTAGTAATCAAATTCTACATTGTGATGAAACTAGCGGAGTTTCAAATACATCTGCCAGTGTAATTTGACATTTTATTGGAAAAAATGAAATCATGTACAAAGAAACAACAAAAAGATCAAAAAAAGCTAAAAGCTTACTCACTGACAAATATCAGTACAGAAATAAGCAGGTTCTGTACTTTCTCTTGATATAAAACATGTAATTAAGGTATTCCAGAAAAGAACAATAATTCATGAAGAAATTCCTCTCTATAAAAGAATTGGTCAAAATTGCCTGAAGCATCCAGACTGTCAATTTCACACCACACTGCACAAGCCACCAGCTTGCCACACCAGTATGCAACCCAATCATCATCCTCACTCATTTAACTTGTGCATGGGTGCACTTCAGTATGCAATCCAACCCTCTGTTCATTGTCCTCACTTCTGCTTTGGTGCACTTTCAATATGTGACCACACAACACTGTGACTGTGTATGGTCTTCATCACTGGAAGTTACATACAGGTCTTAATGATAACAGAGAGGTCCTTTGCTATGAGTGTAAACAAGCTGGTGATACCAGAAGTCGAGTTGGGGTATCATTGTTCCGGACATTTTTTATATGAAAAGTCTGGTGTTGGGTACAGAAAGCTGTATAGAAAAACTTTTTGGCATATAGCGATATTAAGAGATACTTTTAAACTGATGTAGCTTAAGGGTACACTTAATAAGAATAATATGATTCATCAATGCTTCATTCATTTCAAAATATGCCAATTGTTTTATTTTCACTTACTGATAAATAAAAGCCATTATCCAATACACAGCCACACTGGTAGGTAGGCACACATGTTGTACCATCCAGCACCTCACCATCTGGACATCTACAAGTCTCAATTAGCGACTGATTCACGCATCCGCTAGGAGCATTGGATCAGCACAGGTAGCTGGGCATGGTGTGGCCTGGTAGTCGTAAATCTTGTCGCTTGAGCAATCAAGGGCTGCAAAGAAATGTGATAAAAAAGTATTTTTCTTTTGAATTTTGTTTTTTACATAAATTAATGGAACTGTTATAATAATGATCTGTATATTGTTAAACACCTACCACTTTAATTCTATGGATATTTCTTGCTTTGATATCAATTACCAGTAAAACAGTGTTTATATTTTAGATATAACATAAGCACTTTTTGAGTTCTGGCTGATTAAGTTTGTTTGTTTGTTTGATGAGGGCTTAACGGCACCACGACAACAAGGATCAAATTGTGCCTGAGAGGTTAGATCATTCCAGAGGTAGAAAGGAAAGAAAACAGGGGGAGCATGAGAGAAACAAGGGAACTAAAAGCCAGAAAGTTGGGATCGAGAGAGGAAGTGCATGGGTGAAGGAAAAAAAAAATAGAGAGGGGGTGGGAGAGGAGGACTAAACATAGTTGTAGAGGGAAGCATATTAAAAGAAGGAGATCATTTTATCCGGAGGGTTTTTCTGGAAGAGCTCGGCTATTGAGTTGTGGGAAGCGAGGGAAGCTATCGGAAGGTTGTACAGGGGCAGGCAAGGGTTGAGAGCTTTCAGATCTCTACTATACACCCAGTCAATGTGAAATTGTTAAGAACATCCTTATCTTTTTCAATGACAGAAATTCAAAGAATGCTATTAAGATTTTGAGCACCTGTTAACATGCTCACATCACAAATAATGCACTAAATTGAAAAATTTGCATATTCTAATCAGCCATATTCAAAAGAATTAATTGATTCTAAAAGAAAGCTTATGCTGCTTTAAATTTCCAATGTAACATTTTTAAAGTTTTAAGGTAAATGAGAAGACAATTAGCCATAATAGTATTAAATTATGTTCAGTAAGGAAATGATACATGGTTAAAGAAAAGGGAGGGGGGGGGAGGGGGTGGGGGGGGGATTTGTAGCTTTATAAATGATGCAAATCAGATTATTCACATTCCTTTGGCAGAGTTTAAATGCAAAATGACCAAAAACTAGTCCTTCTTGTTTGCTCACCACATCCAGATGGTGTCCTCCAATCGCCATGTGTCCCACCAGCCTGGGTGCAGTCTTGTGCATATCGCTGCAGGGCAGTACAAAGATCTCCTGTTTCAGGCAGACTGTCGCAGAGATCGTAAATGCAGTTTGCCTGATATAATGCATAGTCAACAAAGGCGTGACAAGATCCAAATGGGCCTGAAAATATAATTGTTTCCATGTTAGACACTTCTGATGCAAAGAGTGAGGAGGATTTTCTAAATTTACTTTGAAATAGAGATATACTCCTAGTGGTTGATTGGTTGGCGAGGTTTATTAGCATCATATCACGATCAGATTGTCCAATGGGCACTTCTGAACTTTAATTCAGGACGTTATGACTTGAGCAAACACACTTTAACAATTCCAAGAGGGTGGTTTTTTTATCTTAGAGAAAGCATATGATTAATCCTACTCATTACGACAAGATAGGTAAGATTACATTTTCTGACAGGAAGTTTTACAACTGAAGAGTAAGTATTGCAAGCAGGGATAGAAAAATCAATCATACTGCTAGCCGGGAAAATAAACATCTTTGAATGGTATACCCATCGGACAACAAGTTTCTACAAAAAATCTGACCCAAAATTCTTATGGCAACTTGATAAAACAACCATTAATGCAGAGATTATCAGTAGACAAATTGAATACTTTTAGGGTTGGTTTAACAATCCTTGAATGTATCCTTACCATACGGATCAGCTAAGATGTCACATAGGTCTTGGGCTTGCTCATGAACGTTAGAATCTGCACAGGGATCTACTCGACCATCATCTGGCTGGCACTGGCGACTTCCAGTTGCCCAGCTGTTGCCAAAGTCAACAGGACTATTTGTCTGCATGAAACAAATTGGAGAAAGATTTCTTGGTGAAATATTTGAAATATGTAAACAGGAGCATGATAAAAATATGATAAAAAGTGTCATTTTTACATTTTCACATCAGAAGCAGTGGCAGCACCAGGATTTTGGTCCTGAAAGGGGGGGGGAAGAGAGTAGCAATTTTGTATCGGGAAACGCCTATAAATCGGACTAATTATGTCACTTTCTAATTTATTATTATTTTTATTTTTGGGGAGGGGGAAGTGGGGGTAGAGCCAGCTCATAAGGGAAGGGGATCTCCAGATAGTGCTGCCACTAATCAAAAGATGAAAATTTTGAAGTTCCATTAGCTTTTTCCAAAAATAGGTCACAGCAGAACGGTTTTGTGCCCAAATAACACCCTATGCATATTTGTACCTTTATAAAGCATGTCAAATGATGCATATAGATTATGAAGGAAAATAAAAACCAAACACTTTGAAATTTCAGTTAATAATGGTGTTACAAGCACTAACAAGTTGAACAAAAATGTCTATTAAATCAAAAATGATCATGAATATTCATGTCACAGTTTTCTGATAAACTTGAATGTAAGAGAAGTACTCAATCATTCTTAAAGGACTATGGACATCTAGCAAAATAAAAACAAAATACATTTCAAAATATGAGAGAGAGCATAAAATTCTGAGCAAAACAGTCTTTAAAATTTGTAAAAAGCTTATTTAGTTTTCAAGTTATGACTAAGCAAAGAATTATGATTTGTTAATTTGTGCAGAATTTGTGATACACTAAAGAGGAACACATCTCAAAATTCTTGATATAATTCTTTAAATTATGTTTTTTAAATTCAGCTACTTGTGAATTTTAGAATGTCTTTTCTAGATACATGATGATTCAGGGTGTGACAAAGTTCCACTAAAATTTTGCCCGAAGTCCAATTCTACATTTCAGAGAACTTTGACAGAGAAATAAAAACAAATGTTTTACAAAAGGTAATGAAGGATCCTTCCCCACTGATGTAACACATTATTGCACACTAACAGCTAAAGATTAAAAATGCTGTAAATTGAATGATTTGTCCTTCTCCGTAAAAATCTGTTTAAGCAAATCATAGCCACAAACTTATTGTAGAAAAAAATAAGACTACTTATCTTAATTAAAATAACTACTCAACCATGCAATAAGGACTTCATCCATTGCTAATTTGATACTCAACACCAACTTCCACAACAACCCAGGACCAAATGGAGAACTAGTAAAATAGAGCCATTGATAAGGGAAATTTGATCCTAATTGCTTGTGGTTTTCAGAATAAAGAAAATAAAGAAGAAAAGTCTGACCCGATCTGTTCATAAATCAGATCGGGTCTGACTGTTTGAAATTTTAAGGAGCACAACAACTAATAGATCAATTTGTAATCAATTTTAATGGAATATTTAACTGTTTTAATGGTTTAGACCATATTTTAAAACAATAAAGCCCATGTTACGTCTAGATGCCCATAGTCCTTTAAGACCCCAGAATATTATTGTCCTCACCTTTCAGTGAAATGTTCCTTTAATCACTTGAGTGGAAAACTTGAAATATCGCATACTACGAACCATATACTTAGAGTTACATACCTGTTAATACAATACATGCATTTTTTTTTAAATTCTGAACATTCATATAAAAATACGTACCATAGATCCGTCACGAAGTAAGAAGTCGTTTGACAAATCTCTATCAAATCTTCCGCATAATCCACAAGTGCGGTTCTTGTATGCGCCGAGGAGCGTGATACGTGCGTCACTGTTTTGATCAAACTCAATTAACATGAAGGAAGTTCTCATCACCTGCATACAAAGAAAAAACAAAAGTATTTGGAAAAGTGACAAATAAAGAAAATAAATTATTCTTGCACTTTTCCATATTTTGCCTTCCAATGTCTGATTTGTAACAATAATTATTTCAATCATTTTTATCTCCTTTCTTCATAGCAACAAGATCTTGGTAATTATGTTTGTTTGTTTGTTTGTTTGATGAGGTCTTAACGGCACCACGACAACGAAGGTCAAATTGTGCCTGAGAGGTCAGATCATTTTAGAGGTAGTAAGGAAAGAGACCAGGGGGAGAATGAGAGAAATTCAAGAACAAAAGCCAGAAAGCTGTGATCGAGAGAGGAGGTGCATGGGTAAAACAAAAACAAAGTAGAGAGGGGGTGGAAGAGGAGAATTAAATATGGTTGTAGAGGGATGCATGCTGAAGGAAGGAGACTATTTTATCTGAAGGATTTTTTTGGAAGAACTCAGCAATTGAGTTGTGGGGAGCGAGGGAAGCTCTGGGAAGGTTGTACAGGGGGCAAGCAAGGAGAACGTGTTGGATTGTGAGGATGCAGTGGCAATTGTTATTATGATTCACAAAAGGAGACTTACCACAAATGGATACACAAGGAAGATTGACACGTGTTCTCCAAGATAGGGCAATGTGATAGACGAGCCGTTAATCTTGACTCCACCCCCTGCCAACAGCTCATACTCGCCTCCCATGTACAACAAGCGGATTTCACGCATGTAGGACACAGATGACGATGGCTTGGTCTTGACGTTATTTGCGATGAGTTCAAAGTCTAAGGGTTCTCTGTCATCGCAGTCGCCAATAAGAGTGTATTCACAATCTCCCTGGAAGTCGTAGAATCTGCCATCAAACGTGACATAATGAGGATCACCCCAGACTATACAGTAGCCAGGTGCTGTAACAAGAAAATATTTTCTTCATTTCCAAATTTGATTATATTATCTCAGTTTACATGAAGATGGACAAAAGATGAGTCTCACTTTCCAAAGTGTGTAATCAAAGTGTCCAAGTTTGTAAATTTATCAAAGATAAGTTACAATTTTTTGGAATTTTTATATAATGTTGTCAGTGCGTATGCAACCTGTCTGTGTGTCTTAGCTACTAGAATAACTTAAACCAAAAAAAATAAAAAATTATGTCCCCTTTGTTTGATCAATTAAGAAAAATCTCTTATTAAAATTGATCAATTATTCAGGGTTGTGGACACAAATGATATCAATTTGACACAATCCATAATCTTACACTGGTCAAATAATAACAGAAAATTCTACAATTTTTTTACACCATACATTTCCTTTAACTATGTCTAAGTATGTGGCATTTGGTCATGGTTCAAAATTATATGCAACTGCGGATGTCTGTCTGTGAACTACAACTAGAATTACTTTTCATTCCCAAGAATGATAAGTTGCTTTTTTGGTTCATCACATTAATAATAGCTATATGTTTCTATTCAATGAAATCCACAGCAACATACATCATGTTTATGCAAGCAGAAGACAAACCTTGTGAGCATGTCTGACCATCTCCTTCATAACCACTATCGCAGTAACATTTGCGCACACCATTCTTTGATGTGCATTCTGCATTTTCATCACATTCATATGGTGACTGCTGAAGCTGTCCATTGTCACAGTAGAAATACTCATCGCAATCAGCACTTACGTACCCTTGGCCAGGCTGGATTTTATGAAGAAAAGGGTGAATTTGCTCAATTTTGATTTGAAGAAAAAACATCTATACTGTATAACTCTATTCTAATATTAAAACTCAAAAGATATCTCTTCATACTGAGATTGAAAAGTGAAGGACCTGCTAAATATAAGGTGGACATAACTGTCAATTTTGTTAAACTCAATATCAAAAGTATCGTGGAAACGTATTATACAATTCAACCTTTCTGATTGGTTGAATTATTTACACAAAAACTGAGCCAATCAATAACAGTTGCAGTGATGTCACTTGTATGTATCAGATTTATCGGTGATATTTCAAGCAATTTTCTTAGGCCCTCTTTGAGATATCATGCATTCTACCAAGCAGACAGACAAAATTAGAACAAATGAGTGACATAAAATGGTTCTAATGCAAATTAGAAACATTACCTATATGACTTCTTCATGTACTGTACAGTAATTTTCTACTACAATCTCAAAAATTCAACTAAACCATTATAACTTCTGAAAATATTTAATGCTGCACACTTACTGATAGGTACTGCCCATCTGGAAGTACACAGCCACATTGGAAGGTTGGCACACACCTCTGACCATCAAGAACTTGACCATCTGGGCAGCGACAGGACTCAGTGCATTGTGTCTGATTCAGAGGGCAGTTACTTGGACCATTGCGATCAACACATGTTGCTGGGCATGGTGAGGCACATGTGTCATAAACTGTCCCAGTAGGGCAGTTGATAGCTGCAATGCAAATGAAAGTACCATGTTGCAAGTTACTTTGAAAGTATATTTTGACCACTTAAACCTGACATATACCTTCCAGGCAAAACTTGTCTGTAAAATTCAATGTGATATTAGGTCTACTTTAAAAAAATCTTTACTTTTTATCCATCCTTTTTGTACATCTGTGAGGTTTTGCCAAAAAAGCTTATTTTAAGGTAACTTTTGTGGAGTTAAATAACACACTGATAAATTTGATGACCATATAATATTTTTTCAAGATGAGAATAAAGGTTCTCAATACTTTTTGTAACATAACTGAATGTTTTTAATATGTAGAACATCAAATGTATGTAGATAGACAATTTGACCTCCGGCATCTCAGCCATGTGCTCTGCCAACTAAGCTACCCAACTCCAAATCCCCTTTCACAATCCATAACTTATCTAATTAAGCTTTATCTTGCTCTGGCATATGAACCTTACATCCTTTTTTATATATTTTTTTAATAGTTTTTAGCTTTTTCTTATCCATCAGACTGCGTTCTAGAAAAAAACATAACATAATAAGATTACGAGCTAAGAAAGGTTATTCACCCCATAAAAAGCTCAAACTAACACCACCACCACCACAAAAAAACAAGATCACTGGCTAGTCAAATTGAAACTTATGTAACTGTCTTTGTACAGAAGAAAAGCTGTAAAGCTGGCATATGTTGAACACATGCCAGCAATATAAAGCTTAATTAAGAAATGGATTGTGATAAGGGAATTTGGTGTTGGGTAGCTCAGTTGGTAGAGCACATGGCTGAGATGCCAGACTGGGTTAAATTGTCTATCTACATACATTTGATGTTCTACAAATGAAAATATTCAGTTATGTTACAAAAAGTATTGAGAACCTTTATTCTCATCTTGAAAAAATATAATATGGTCATCTAATTTATCAGTGTGTTATTTAACTTCTCAAAGTTACCTTAAAATAAGCTTCTTTTGGCAAAACCTCACAAATGTACAAAAAGTATGGATAGAAAGTAAGAGTTTTTCTAAGTAGACCTAATATCACATTGAATTTCTTGTTATTCTTGTAGTTTTAGTAACTGTCTTTAGTAGCTTTCTTACAATATTGATTTATCCTGGACAAATAGTTAAGAAGTTAAGAAGGCTAATCAAATCTTGCCTTACATGATGACATATGTAAAATTGTGTGCCTGGAAGACAATACTTACAACATTGAGTGACTTGGTCTCTCCAGTCTCCTGGCTGTCCTCCCCTATCTCGACACTTTTTGGCATACTGGGCCAGAGTGGCACAGATGGGAGAGTCATCAGGCAGCTCAGCACACAGATCATACACACAAGCATTGTAGTAGAGTGCTGGATCCACATAATCATGGCAGCTTTTGAATGGACCTTCAAAATGAAAACAATCATTATGTTCAAGCCATCTCAAAAGACTTTCTTTTATGAATTATAGAAATATATCAAAATAATCACAACAATATTACATTACTTAGTGGTCCCAACTGTCCAGTACCACATCACTTTAAATGGGGATGGGCAAAGGCAGTAAACACCTTCAAATACATTCAATAAATCAGCTTCAGCTTCTTAAGTAGGCTAACAATTCTTGGATCATAGAGTCAGTGTAAGTTGCTGTTCAAAGGGATTCATTTATCATCCTTCATCGATGACTTCTACTTTAATACTATTCAAAGCCTGTTCAGCAACTAAACGAAAATGGATTTTAACCAGGACGGAAGTGGATGAACACTGGGTTTCACCCTACTCTTTTAAAAAATTGATCAGAGAACCAGGTAGGGGGTGAGAAGCCCTGCCTTCAAGACCACCATTTAACATCCTCATCTGATGGATGGTGAGCACTTCCCAACCATTGGCCACTTCCAAAAAAGGCTGGGTGGGAGAGAAGGTGTGATGCAGAAGACAAATCTCAAGCTTGAATGTCAGCTGACATATGGATGTTCACCGGGACACAAGAGTAAATGGTCCCCTCCCTCACAATCATAGAAATTTCTTTCATTTTTAGAACCCAATCTCCACAAGTGCCCCATATTTACCATACGTATCAAGGAGTACATCACACAGGTCCTCAGCTTGTTGATAAGTTGTGGATCCTTCTTTACAAGGTTGGAGGGTACCTGGATCCTTGGGACATTCTTTGCTCTGCCAGCTGTTGCCAAAATCTGCTGGAAATGTTGTCTGAGAGAAGACAAAACATGACTTAAATGTATTTGCTCTAAAGCTTTATCACACAATACAGCTTTTAAGGGTAATTTATTCAAACATCTACAGCTGTTAGATTTTTTGAATATTAATGTGATTTTTATGATAAAGATTTTCAAACCAAGGATCTATGTATCATAATCATCTGATAAAGAAATTTATCAACTTATATACTAATGTCTCTCTCCAATATCAATTTCAATTCAAATACAACTGTTTTTCTTCTCAATTTTCAGCAGGCTTTTTCATTTTCCTGAAAAATGTTCACATTTTAGCTTGTCATTTGCTTGGGTATACATAATCATCTTTTTATTAATGATCTTGAGGGGGTGACTTTTTATAATTATGATTATGATAATTATAATTATAATTATAATGATTATTATCATTATTATAATTATAATTATTATTAATAATTATAATCATTATTAATATTATTATGATTATGATTTATTATCATTATCATTAACATCATTATCATTATCATCATTATCATTATCATTATCATTATTATCATCATTAAATCATTTATTTTTTTGGGGGGATGACTTACTTTTTTTAGTTAAGATTCAGTTACCCCAGTATAAAGATTAAACTGCAAATAATAAATTTTACTTATTAAGACAGGATCCTCTGTAACTTATGCATCTGATCCAACTGATCCAAAATATGACAACTATTATAACTCTGCCAGTATATCATGAGATCATATGTCACACTCACCACTGTACCATCCCTCATGGTGAGGTCATTTGCAGAATTACCATCAAATTTACCACAAAGACCACACACATTTTCTCTGAAATTATTATGCAGCAGTATCTGTGCATCGGTGTTCCTGTCGTAGATGACCGTCAACCCAAAGAAGGCATTCAGGATCTGCATTAAGCAAAAAAAAAAAAAAAATTCCACCAATAAATATGACTTTATTTTATTCACTTATAGATTGCTCTTTTAAAATGACCCTTGTTGAAAATTAGGTGGTATCATGACAAGGATTTTGCAATATCGGAAAAGATACCCTACGGACAGCAAGAAGGGGATTTGCTCAATCCGTGCTTAATAACAGTTTGATACACTGGATGATAGAATAGGACATGTAGGAGTGTAATTGTGGAGACTGCAGTGGGGTCAGTGGGCTATGTGAGGTGAGAAGAGGGGCATAACAGTTTGATACACTGGATGATAGAATAGGACATGTAGGAGTGTAATTGTGGAGACTGCAGTGGGGTCAGTGGGCTATGTGAGGTGAGAAGAGGGGCAAGGAAGCATTCAAGTTGTCTATGTAACTTGACATAAACACTTTCAACTAAACCAATATGTATTCCTAAAAATTACACAGCAATGATCTGAAACAACAAAAATTTATCCAAAAATATACATTTCCTTACCACATATGGATGACTGTAAAAGACATCCACTTGATCAGGGCCAAAGTATGGCAGAGTTACAGAAGCACCATTAATCCTCACATCTCCTCCTGAAAGCAACTCGTACGATACACCCAAATACTCCAGTGTGATCTCTCGCAAGTAAGACACGCGAGAAGACGGCTGTGTGCGGCGATTATTTCCAACCAGATGAAAGTTAATGCCATTGGTATTAGAGCAGTTGCCGATGATGGTGAACTCACATTCACCCTGGAAGTCGTACGCCTTGCCATCAAAGCTGACATAGTGAGGGTCACCCCAAATGATGCAATTGCCAGGAGCTGCAAGAATGCAATGCAGATGAAAATAAAAACGAATGAGCATCTTTGTTAGCAGACTCTTACAACCAACCATGATACCACTCTACAATGTAACAAACTTGCCATGACACCACTCTACAAAGTGACAAACTAGCCATTTCATATCAAAACGGGCCAGAATGCTTTGCTTAGTGATTCAAAAGTTGAACAGAAATGCTACTAGAAACACAAAATATTTCACATAGAGTTTGGAATAACTTTTTAGATACTGAAGAAAAAAAAAAGGAAATTTGTTTGATCTTTACACAGGGGAAAGATAAGTGTAAATTCCATCTCTGATTGCCTGAAACGAGTTCAATTAAATCCTTCCCCTCAAATATCTCTTACAACTAGACGACGAGTGATTACACAATTACAATGACGGGGTCATCGCCTGCATATCGATTATGATAGTAAGAATGCTATCACGAAATGCTTAATACGACCTGGACAAGAATACAGGTACGACGTACAGACAGACAGCATCGACAACCAGGTCAATGTCCACGGCCTTTGATAACCCAGTTGTGGTGCACTGGCGTGTCTACCCAACCCAGGCTTTAACCCAGGGCCTCGTGGTCTGTAGACATGTATGATAACCGCTACACCACAGTTGGTAGACAGGTATCTCTTACATGATTGGTTTGCTTTATACATCTACTCAATGCCCTTGTCTTTCTTCAATGATAGCTGAAATGATCTACACTTCTGGAAACTTTGCTATGAAGTATCATTCCAAAAGTATTTTTTTTTTTCTCTTTTTTTTTTTTCTCAATTCTTGTAACTGTGTAAGGGGGTAAACCTCACCTACAGATACATTCGTGTCTTCTGAGTGCTCCCCCAAACCAATTAACTTTGTAAATATGTCACTTTTGTTATATTTCGTATTATGGTTTGAAATTAAGTGCAATCAATCAAAAAAAAGAATAGTAATATAACCACCTTGAACACATTGTGAGCCATCCCAATCGTAGCCATCTTGACAGTAGCATCCCCTCTGTCCATTCTTAATGACACACTCTGCATTGTCCACACACCCTAAGCTCACACAGTTGGCCATTCCATTAACACAGGTGCAATACTCTGAACAGTCATCACTCACATACTCTGATCCAGGCTGGGGAAATAATGTGTAAAATACAAAAGAAATTATAGTCATAGTTACATGAAGATACGGAAAAATCTGTGATTTTGATTTAGAGAGATAAATAAATATGTTTCAAATATTGCGGCAAACAAGTCCTTCAGTTCATAATGGTTTAACAGCACAACAATAACTGAGGTCATGTGACAGTCAGGTATAACTGATATTAAAACATAAAAGACAGTAAGGAATGACAAAGAAAGGTATAAATCAATGCAAAAACATAATCCAGCATGTGATATTTGCATAAATTATTTCCAATTATTGTTTTCAATAAAAACTTATGAACTGATATTGATATGATTTGATGCATTTATGACAATCTTTAAAATGTGATTATGCAAATATTTCCTCTGTGCATGTATCTTTTACACATGTTGAGGCATACTTATATTATCTAATCTTTTTCTTATCTAAATTAAATCTAATCTGAAATAAATACAACTGAAATATTTTCTTTTCTTGATCATTGCATACTTACAGAGATATACATGCCGTTTCCAACAGTGCACCCACACTGGTACGTAGGCACACACCTCGTGCCATCCTGAACCTGTCCATCTGGGCATCGGCATGTCTCAATGGTTGGCTCGTTCAAACAGTTGTTAGGGGCGGTCCTGTCCACACATGTAGCTGGACATGGGTTGGCTTGATAGTCGTAAACTTTACCAGCAGGGCAATTAAGTGCTGTAAAATAAACAGAATAATTTAGGTTTTTGGCTATTTGAAACAAAGTGGTTTCACACAAATGATGAAATAACCTGAATTGTTTTTTTTATATTCTTGAATTGGAAATGTCTGCTAACAAGAGCAGTAAAATAAATACATTATTATCAATAAGTAAATTAAACATTTAATATAGGTGATACTTTTGTATTGATCACACACATGACAAGAATATGTGGATGGATTATCTTTGATAAATGGCCATAAACGTAAACGTGTGTCACAATTATTCCCAATCAATCCACATTAAAAATCAACTTTTAAATCATGAAAACCATTGAGCTTCAGTGAGTTATTGAGCTTCAGTCAGCTATTAAGCTTCAGTGAGCTATTGAACTTCAGTAAGCTATTGAGCTTCAGTAAGCTATTGAGCTTCTGTGAGCTATTGAGCTTCAGTGAGCTATTGAGCTTCAGTGAGCTATTGAGCTTCAGTGAGCAATTGAGCTTCAGTGAGCTATTGAGCTTCAGTGAGCTATTGAGCTTCAGTGAGCTATTGAGCTTCTGTGAGGTATTGAGCTTCAGTGAGCTATTGAGCTTCAGTGAGCTATTGAACTTTAGTGAGCTATTGAGCTTCAGTGAGCTATTGAGCTTCAGTAAGCTATTGAGCTTCAGTGAGCTATTGAGCTTCAGTGAGCTATTGAGCTTTAGTGAGCTATTGAACTTCAGTGAGCTATTGAGCTTCAGTGAACTATTGAGCTTCAGTGAGGTATTGAGCTTCAGTGAGCTATTGGGCTTCAGTGAGCTATTGGACTTCTGTGAGCTATTGGGCTTCAGTGAGCTATTGGGCTTCAGTGAGGTATTGAGCTTCAGTGAGCTATTGAGCTTCAGTGAGCTATTGAGCTCCAGTGAGCTATTGAGCTTCAGTGAGCTATTGAGCTTCAGTGAGCTATTGAGCTTCAGTGAGCTATAAGCTTGAGCTTATTTACACATATGAGGTACTTCAGAATTCTACATGCAATAGATTTAACTAAAATCTGAGAAAAAATGTTTATAGAAATTGATTTTATTAACTAAAACAGGATAAAACACCACTTGGGCATCAAAGATTCAAAATTGATCATGTGACTATTACTTACTGCAGCCAGATACAGTTCGCCAATCACCAGGAATTCCACCCGCTGTCTTACAGTCATCTGAATACCGCTGGAGAGCACTACAAAGGTCACTTGTGTCGGGTAAGCCATAACATAAATCATAGATGCAGTTAGTAACATACATGGTTGGGTCAATGTAGTCATGGCAATCATCAAATGGACCTGAAAATGTCAAAGGCTTACAATTATTATCGATTCACAATCATTTACATAAAGAAATGTTCATATTTGACCATTTTGTAATATGATTTATAAAGGAGAATAGACATGGCATGATACCAATTTATTTTCTTTATAATAAGATGAAAGCTTAGAAAAGAGAGATGTTAATACAACCACTTTTTTTTTGCATCCAGATTTATCATGCTGTGTTTCAAGTATCAGAGAGTCCCTCTGCTTCAAAGAAAGGAAACCATGTAAATATTTGGTGTTTCTGATAGCTTTCACTTTCCAGAAACAGTTCTAGATTTTAGGCAGATGTTTGTATGGTGAGATTTAAAGGCACCATGATAACGATTGCCAAACTATGGTTAATCACAATTAAATACAATTTTTGGTATATTTTGAAATTGAGTTTTTTTCTGAAAAGTAATTCAAGCTGAAAAATCTAAGTTCTCCAAATGTAGTCATGATATTCTACTGACTTAGTGTTAACTTACCATTTACTTCCTCCAGTGTAAAACACAGATCTTCTGCCTGCTCATAAAGGTCAGAGGTCATATCATCACATGGGTTAACAGTTCCTGGATCTGGTTGGCAGGTGCGTGTATCTAATTCCCAGCTGTTACCAAAATCAGCTGCCGAGGTGGTCTGTTAGCATGAAGAACAGTTATGAATAAAGAAGCTTTAAAAATATGCATTTTAGTTGGCTAATTAAGACAATATTCTTAATATCATTTAAATAACTTCCATATTCTTGCAGAACCTAACAAGGACCAATGGAAGCTTGTCTGTTAAATCATTAAAAATAGTAGTTCAACATACTTATTTTATAATATGGTTTCAAGAGCCTTAAAACACCTGTTCAGCAGAAGTTTGTGCCAATATTCATTGTTTTTAAGCTTCAAAATATAGGTTTAGTAGCATCAAATACACCGTATAAGCAAATACAAATTGCATACTATTTTGATGAACAAAAGGTGTCATTCAGGTAAATGAATTATCTTTATTTCTATATGATCTTATTTACTATGCTTCTTTAGAAAATGATTTGATTGTTTAGCCTGATTCAGGAAACAAGTTTATTTTACTATTCTTAAACTTTCTCCAAGCTCCAGAACAATTTCAACTTAAAACACTATTAATTTAAAACAAAACACATAAGTGCAACAAGGCAGTGAAAAGAATATTAAAATTCTATGCAGCCACACTTTGTTGACTTTCTGGTGTATTATAATCACTTTGATGGTAAAGGATATCACAAATATTTTGAATAAGTGAGTTTTACCTCTGTACCGTCCCTCAGTACAAATTCATTGGCTGCGATTCCATCATAGTTACCACAGAGACCACAAGTCTTGCCTCTGAAGCTGTTGACTAAGGTCACTCTCGCATCTGTGTTTCGATCAAATTCTATCGTCAAGAAACTTGTCGCAAGTACCTGTGAAGATAAAGAAATAACATTTTGAATGAGGTGAAACTTGAAAAATTGAAAGAAAAAAAAAACGACTTAAATAGTGTGAACCATGATTGGTTGAATGAATATAAAAGTTGAAAAGGTGTAACTTAAAAAGGTGTAAATGCAAACAGAGAGAGAATATGCGTTAATATATCTAATTATTGAATAAAATCCAAATCAAATATCATAATGAGTTCGAAAGGCCAGTACATGATCCTATTCAAACTTGTGAGACAAACATAAAAACGATTAAGAACCAAAAGAGTAAAGTGTAATAAAGCATGATAATTTTGGGGTTCTTAAATCATACAGAATATAAAGCATGAATTATAGTTGGAAACGAAAACTTTCATATATAAGGGCAGCTAGATAAGCTGGATTGCATTAAAGATTTGTAAAATCATAAACGTTTTGGTCCAAACACTTACAATATATGGATGGATGTATAAAATCCTAACATCACTGGTAATATATGGCAGCGTGACTGTCAATCCATTGACATTAACATCACCGCCTGACAAAAGAGCATAGCGCCCTCCTTTGTAAATCAAGCTGATCTCTCTCATGTATGACACGGATGACGATGGCTTGGTCTTAACATTATTGGATATAAGCTCAAAATCTAATCCTTCTGCATTTGAGCAATTTCCGATCAGAGTGTATTCACAGTCTCCTTGGAAGTCATAGGCTTGTCGGTCAAATGTGACGTAATGAGGATCTCCCCATATGATGCAGTACCCAGGTGCTGAAAAATAACAACTCATTTTTGAGGGTTTTCTTAATGTGACTTTCTGTTTTGAATATTCATAACTAGCCTCAATGCACTTATGACAAGGACACAATACGATTGCATATAAATATCTTTAAATAGTGCTAACTTCAAATCAAAATTATCTTCCTTTTCTTCTTTAAAATTAGCAATAAAACAGCAATATATTCGATGAGTTTCATTGCTGTTTGGGGTATTGTAAATGGTCAGGAGATTGGTAAGTGTTCTAGGCATGAGCTTACAAAATACAATGTAAATGTAAATTGGAATCAACCTGGCAACATGACAACCACCTTAAGACTGCAAGATTTGATAAGGAACAATGGGGATTTAAAACATATGCATCCCACGTGTCAAAAGGTCAGATAACAAGGACATCGTGGCAATCAGAAATACAATACAATCCAACTTTCTGATTGGTCAAAATGTTTACACAATCACCGACCATGCACCAACAATGCACCGACCATGCACCGGCCATGCACCGACCAGTAGTTTAATTACCATCGTGGAAGTGACGTTATTAGTATGATTGGATTTATTTCTGACGATTTATTGCTTAAGACAAGATTCCCTCTTTAACTCTCTACAGAGAGAAAAATTTAAGACAAAACCCTCACCATGACCATTGACCATGCACCGACTAGCAGTTTAATTACCATTGTGGAAGTGACGTTATTAGTATGATTGGATTTATTGCTGACAATTTATTGCTTAAGACAAGATTCCCTCTTTAATTCTCTACAGAGAGAAAAATTTAAGACAAAACCCTCAAATTGTATCGTCAATTTTGCCTGATGGTGTATTAATTGTTAAATTTGTCTGTGAACTGCACCTCTGTAAACTACAATGTTTGTGTTCTTTATGACATGCTTGTAAATCCTTCACATGTGGAAAATATACTCCAAATAAAGTCTTGGAAATAGATAGAATTCTACAAAACTGTTGTGGTTAAATTAGGATTGGTACAAAGATCAAAAACTTGCAACCAATCAAGTATTACCTTGAGTGCAAACCTGGCCATCTCCTGTGAAGCCACTCTGGCAATAGCAATCCCTCACACCACTTTTAACAGTACATTCAGCATTTTCACCACAGCCATATGACTCTTCGGTCAGACTGCCAGATTGACAGATATAGCGCTTAGAGCAGTCGGGTGTTATGTGCTCCTCTCCGGCCTGCAGGAGAAAAAAAATGATATAGAGCATCTCAAAAGTGACAAACTCTGTTTAATTCAACCATCAATAACAACATCAAACATTTATTAAGATAACTTAAGTAAAAGCAATGCCTATCATCTATCATTCTACTAATGAGTTAGGATTCAGTCAACACTGGTTTTTGTGATTTTTAATTTTTATATTAGTCATCTTCAAAATGGTGTTATTTTATAACAATTTTGAAAGAGGATTTTATCAGCAGGATTAAATAATAGCTAAATAAGCAAAAAGAAATGTTATTTCCTTTATCACAAAAAGGAACAGACAGATCTTTGGGAAGATATGTACCTAAATTTACTTCAACCAGTACAAATACTATACAAATCATTTCCATAAGTCGATGAGCAAGCAAAACATACTGCTTGTTTGTTTGTTTGTTTGATGATGGCTTAACGGCACAACAACAACTAAGGTCAAATTGTGCCTGAGAGGTCAGATCATTCCAGCGGTAGGAAGTAAAGGAAACAGGGGGAGAATGAGAGAAATTTAAGGACAAAAGGTCAGAAAGCTGTGATTGTGAGGGGAGGTGCATGGTTGAAACAAAAACAAAGTAGAGAGGGGGTGGAAGAGGAGAATTAAATATGGTCGTAGAGGGAGGCATGATGAAGGAAGGAGATAATTTATCCGGAGGATTTTTCTGGAAGAACTCAGCAATTGAGTTGTAGGGAGCGAGGGAAGCTCTGGGAAGGTTGTACAGGGGGCAAGCAAGGAGAACGTGATGGATTGTGAAGGTGCAATGGCAATTGTTGCAGAGGGGTTCGGGGGAGCCAATAAGGACTGCTTGTATATAAAATGATACTGATATGCTCCAGGTAATCTCTTTATATACTACAAATCTCCAAATTTGTTTGTTTGTTTGATGAAAGCTTAACGGCAACACGACAACGAGGGTCAAATTGTGCCTGAGAAGTCAGATCATTCTAGAGGTAGGAAGGAAAGGCGACAGAGGGAAAATGAGAGAAATTCACGAACAAAAGGTCAGAAAGTTTCATAGGTTCCAATAACTCTAAACAAAGACTAATGCCATTAATTTGCATTCTATATAGAGACAACCACAACTTACAGAAATGTAACCTCCATCAGGCAGGGTACATCCACATTCATATGGGAACACACAACTATCCCCATCCAGCAACTTTCCAGCCTCGCACACACAGCTCTCTGCACACTCAGAATCCCAGCAGTTATCTGGAGCAGAGGGGGACGCACATGTGGCTGGGCACTTTGTGGAGCAAGATGAGTAAGTAGTTCCTGTGGGACACTCGGGTGCTGTAAAAGAATTTGTTATTCTATTACTAAGACAGTGTTTCAAATGCACAAGTAAACAATTCTCATTTATACTGAAGAACAAATTTATGGTCATAATAAATTGTTAGATAAAATTATTGATGGAAGTTATAAAAATGCTGTTTAGGAATTGTAACAACCCATTGGCCCTTACAATAACAGGTTGGTTAGTGAGGAGTAACAGCAACTCAACAGCATTGGTCATATTGAACTAGAGAGGTGCAAATTAGATCAAAATTAACTGAAATAGATAACAGCAAGACATTTTATTAATATAAACATTGAAATTGAAGAAACTTCCTTTTGAAAGTTGTCGTATTAAAGCCCATTTTTAGAAATATGGTAGAAATGTACACCATCTACTGCATGACACCTGCATTCTGAAGCAGGTATTACTCAATAAGACCTAAAAACTTACCACATGTAGGGACATCATCCCTCCAGTCACCAAGATCAACACCAGCACCAGCGCAAGCCTTGGCGTATAACGTAATACTGCCACAGAGAAGGTCGTCATCTGTCGGGTCACCACAGACGTCATCAACGCAGGCGTCGTAATAGTCCTTGTAATGGACGTAATGATGGCATGGTTTAAATGGACCTGTAGGGGACAAACCAAATACTAGAATATCACCAAAGCAAATCCTATCCTCTTTTGCTTTACTATGACATGATAAAAAAAAATCAAAGAACAATATCACATTCATGACAGCATCAAGAGTAATCTGTTTGTTTGTTTGATGAGAGTTTAACGGTACCACAACAGCAAAGGTCAAATTGTGCCTGAGAGGTTAGATCATTCCAAAGGTAGGAAGGAGAGTCAAAGGGGGAGATTGAGAGAAACACGAGAACTAAAAGCCAGAAAACTGGGATCGAGAGAGGTGTACGGGTGAAAAAAATATTGTAGAGAGAGAGGGGGTGGGGAAGGAGGACTAAATATGCTTGTAGAGGGAAGCATGATGAAGGAAGGAGATCATTTTATCCTGAGGGTTTTTTGGAAGAGCTCGGCTATTGAGTTGTGGGCAACGAGGGAAGCTTTGGGAAGGTTGTACAGAGGGCAAGCAAGGAGAATGTGATTGACTGTGAGGGTGCAATGGTAATTGTTGCAGAGGGGTGGGGTGAGCCAATAAGGAGGTGGGAGTGAGTGAGGTGATTAATCTGAAAAATATCCGCTTATGACATTCCTACCGTGTTTGTCCTTGATGATGTGACAAAGATCCTTTGCATCCTTGTATTCATCACTGTGTTTATCACAAGGGTCAGGTGTTCCGTCATCAGGAACACAGTACTTGCCAACACCTGAACCACTCTGCCAACTGTTGCCAAAAGATGCTGCATCCAAAACCTGCAAGAAGCAAAACTCTTCTATTTGAAGCATCTCATTCGTTATTTACCTCAATTTTGGGATAGTCAACTTACATTTGATATACAGATGGATCTAACAGAAATTTTGTAATCAAAATAATACAATCGGAACAAGGTAGAATTAAAAAATATATTCCGATTAGAAAAGTCAGTGGATTTCTGAAAAAAGCATAATATTAAATCCCAAATCATGATTGATCAGCATTTCAAGAGTTTTTAATGATGTTAAATATTTTAGGTAGTATGTATCAGGCAACATAGTTGTCTACCAACTGTGGTGTAGCAATTATCATACATGTCTACAAACCACGAGGCCCTGGGTTCAAGCCTGGGTTGGGTAGACACGCCAGTGCACCACAACTGGTTATAAAAGGCCGTGGACATTGACTTGGTTGTTGGTGTTATGTCTGTCCGTACGTCGTACCTGTGTTCTCGGCCGGGTCGTATAGTATTGTATAGTATTCGTAATAGCATTGTTACTATCATAACCAATACGCAGGCAACAACCCCATCATTGTAATTGTGTGTTCACTCGTCGTCGTCGTCAGCAACATAGGATCTTTTTCTATTTCTTTGAGGCTTGAATTCCAATTCAGCCATCAAAAACCGTTTAAATGTTTCAAATTACATTTTGCTTATAAGTATCAAGTTTTTAAAAATACTTGTGGGAGTTAGATGCATTGTGTGTAACTTTTATTGTGTCAGAGGCTTCTCAAGCAAGATTTCCATGAAAAATGTTCCCTGATAATATTACTAGGTACTTGATTAATTAAACATACAGCTTTAAAAAAACAGCACATCATCTTTTATTTCGATGGGAGTCACTTTATGCTACTTTCAAGGTTATGAAACAATGTAGTAAGTTTATCATATTGGTGTCACTGGTCATTCAATTTTGACTTGAGTGAAGAAACGAGATGATCATGAGTAATCTAATAGGGAGGCAGGTAGCTCAATCAGCTGAGCATACAACTGAGATGCTGGAGGTCCCAGGTTCGAGTACAACAGTGATTTAACCAGCAATTTTTCCACAGATATGCAGAACCGATATACGCTGACATCAAGCACAGAGGTTTGTCTTCTGCATCACACCTTCTCCCCCACGCGACCTTTGTGAAAAGTGGCCAATGGTTGGGTGGAGCTCACCATCTTTAAGAGGGGACGTAAAGCCATCGGGTGGTAGGAGTTTCACCCCCTGCCTGGTTCTCTGAACACTTCTCCAAAAAAGCAGGGTGTTAACCCGGTGTTCATCCACTTTCCATCCTCGCAAATTCATCAGGTGCACACTAAAAACAAGTCATTGTGACTTACATGTGCTTTCCCTGACATATACCTAAAAGTGTAATACAAATACAAATACAAATCTAAATATAGCACTCACAATCTGCCCATCGGGAAGCATGAAATCGTCTTGGTCATTTCCGTTGAAGTTACCACACAAACCGCAAACAGCACCTATGTAGCTTGGGTCAAGTTCAATTTCTGTGCTGTCACGATGGTCAAATATTATCCTCAAGAAGCTTGTGATGATATACTGAAAATATGAAATGAAGAAAATTTTCACTTTAGAAACAATGTACTGGGACAGATATTGAGTAAATAATGTGTGTGTGTGTGTGTGATTGATTTTACATAAATATAAGTCTTGATTGTATTCTTCTTTATGTTTTTATTTTCCACAAATATCACACAAATAACTGAATGCATGTATTTTGCGTAGGTTATGACATTTCATACATACGGTGTAGGATATTTCCATTCCATTGTTAGTAAAAAAGGTGTTACTGAAATTTATCATTAAAAAACTGAGGATGCTTATATAAAACAAAAAAACAATATATGTGATTCTAGCACAGAATATCTTAACATCAATTGTTACCACTTTGTGAAAATTTCCATTTATCAAATAATTAGTTGGTTAATGTTCAAGAGAAATAGAGCCATTTTCATTCATTTTTAAAACGGTTTTAAAACACTTCAGGTTATAACAAGTCAAAGTGTGCATATCCTGGATGAAGAGGAATAAAACTGATGAAAAGAGAAAATAAATCACTTCCATCTCATGACTCCGTTTCGAAGAAATGACCTTTGATAAAATTGTTCCTGTTTTGACATACTGTAGTGACGAATGTGGTGGCAAATGTGCCAAAGCAATTGGTGTTATTGACATAATGATGAATGTACATTTACACTGTTTGAATGCAAATTACTAGGATTTACAATCATCTGTTTTTTGTGCTTGCCATTTCTTCTTTTAGATTTTGTATTCATTATAAAAACACAGTAAAAGAAACATCAATCATAGTAATTAGCATTAAACACATACATCAGAATGCCAAAATGCATGAAAGAAAAGCTTATCCATAAGACCCTACACTCGCCATGTACATTTATCACTATTCAAACAAGGACAAAATAACACTCACCACTGTGTGATCATAATTCTCAACCCTGATTCCTGGTCCCTCGTATGGGAGACGAAGTTTGACTCCGCCCATATACACATCGTGGTGCTGCACCATGTACTCCTGACCCTTGTAAACAAACCTCATCGTTTCCATCTTGGAGTTCTTATCGGAAGGCTTGTGCTTGCTGTTGTCTCCATAAACTGCAAACTCCTCCCCACTTGTGCTGCAGTTTTGGACTAATGTGTATTCACAGCTTCCTTTGAAGTCATACGCAACTATCAAAGGAGAGGTAATGTGGGTCCCCCCAGATGCGACACACTCCAGGAGCTGCAAGGAGCAAATATTATCAAATGAAAATGTACTCATGTTTATTTCAAATGCATTAAAGAAACTAAATGTCAGAATGTGTAAACCAGGCAATAAATAAAGTTTTAGAAAAAATCTCAGAATCTCTAGGTTAATATTAGAACTTTCACAAAATTACTATACACACTTTTCTGATAATTCCAGCAATAAGCTGCCTGTGACAATCTCAGACATATATTCTTATGTCTCAATATTTTGCTCACACTTTGAAAAATTTGTATATTCCTGAAGACAAAATAGAACTGATTCAAACCATTAAAGTTACATCAATATTATTTGAGCTTTGCAATTTTACCAGCATAGTTATGCTATAAATAGTAAAGGAAGCATACACAATAAATGAGTTGTTTAACATTAACTCTATAGGTTCATCATTCTCCAAGCTGTCAAAAACCAACAAAATCTTGCAATGTAACATCCAAAATTGCAACTTAAAAATGTGTTGCTTAAGTCTTTTTCAAATTATACTGGGCACATAATTTTCACATTTGCAGTCAAAAAATAGCTTTTAATCCATTTTACCTGACTGTTATTAAACAGAAAGAAAAAAAACCTTTATTCATACACAAATTGATATTCTTTGAATTTGTGACAAACCTTCAATGCAGCTATTCCATCCATCTCCCTCATAACCGTTATTACAATAGCATGCCAAGACGCCATTCTTGATGCTACACTGGGCATTCTCATGGCAAGAACGAGGAGTGCAGGTCAGCACACCATTGTCACATTCACAATATTGGGTACAATCTGAGGACAGCCAACTATCTCCTCGCTGCAATGAAATCATGCACTTGTTAAAAAGAACGTGAAAACCAAATAGAATTTCAAATGACTTGATTTTTAAGAGACCAAAGTCATTGTCATCTGTTCGTATTCTTTTCCCACTGCACCATTATAGCTCCATGTTATTTAATCATTCTGAAGGTAAATTACCGCCTTTTCAATCTAGATTAGTTTTTTTGATGAGAGTTTAACGGCACCACAACAGCAAGGGTCAAATTGTGCCTGCGAGGTCAGATCATTCCAGAGGTAGGAAGGATAGTAAACAGTGGGAGATTGAGAGAAACACGAGAACTAAAAGCCAGAAAGCTGGGATCG
Source organism: Chiridota heheva (assembly GCA_020152595.1). Lineage (NCBI taxonomy): Eukaryota > Metazoa > Echinodermata > Holothuroidea > Apodida > Chiridotidae > Chiridota > Chiridota heheva. The sequence goes on along the minus strand of JAIGNY010002131.1, from coordinate 657,817 downwards.
AGAGAGGAGGTGTATGGGGGAAAAAAATAATGTGTAGAGAGAGAGGGGGTGGGGAAGGAGGACTAAATATGGTTGTGGAGGGAAGCATGATGAAGGAAGGAGATAATTTTATTCGGAGGTTTTTTTTTTGGAAGAGCTCGGCTACTGACTTGTGGGCAGCGAGGGAAGCTCTGGGAAGGTTGTACAGGGGGCAAGCAAGGAGAATGTGGACTGTGAGGGTGCAATGGTAATTGTTGCAGAGGTGTGGGGGGAGCCAGTAAGGAGGTGGGAGTGAGTGAGGTGGGTGTAACCTATTCTAAGGCAGGTAATGTGGCATCGTCGACACGGGATAGCTTGTGAGTAGTGGGTTTGATCGGAATGGTGGGCAGGATGATGTGGAGTTTGTTATCAATTTGGGAGTGCCATGAGGTTTGCCAGTGGCCATGAACAAGGGAAGTGACAAGCGGTTTGATGTCAGAAAGGGTTTTGGGAAAAGGGGTAGGGGGAAGGGTGAGGGCAAGCTTAGCAGCTGCATCAGCCCTGTCAATGCCAGAGATGCATTAGAACACATTTATTTTGATATCTAATTCAGTAGTTTTAAACTCATCAACAATATACACAAGTCACTGTTTATTCTTACATTATATCAAAGTAGCTGTGATTAAAGAGCAATCCATAAATCAACTTTCCACAACAATTCTCCCACCAACAAATTCAAAGTGGTATGGTTGAGTCAACATCATATACTTACAGATATGTATTGTCCATCTGATACAGTGCAACCACACCTATCTTGCTTCACACAAGTGTCACCTTCAAGTAGGTAGCCATCTTTGCAGACACATGCACCAACACACCCTGTGATTGGACAGTTGGCTGAATGGGTGGGGTTACCACATGAGTCTTGACATGGACTTGCACACGAGTCATACTCCATCTTTGATGGGCAGTGTATTTCTGAGGAAGTACAAACAAGTAATACAACTTTCACTGATAATTGCTCTCACGGAAAGACAGTTATAAAAATAGAATAAAAAAATTTAAAAAACCTCCATCAAGAAAAAAAAAATAAGTTCCTCCCTTCAAGAACTATGGAAAGGTGTGGGAAAAGTTACCTTAACTGTTTTATATGTCCATCCATGAAGCAATATCTTTCCTTAGGAGAAATGGTCTGTCAATCATTCACAATTAATGCACACATCACCTCAAGCATATGATACACATATATTTTATCACCAGTTTGAAATTTCTCCCACTAAGATACCTAACACAGATGATAATCTTATACACACAAATAGCCTTGGGCTACTTGACCATGGTATGCATGGGAATGGCAGATAAACAATCATTGTTTGGAGAGGAAACACAATACACCGAACAGGAAGTCATCTTGGTAATTATCATACCTGAGTTTTCAGGATTAACTCAGGTGTCGGGTGCGGATAGGCTTAAAGAGAAACTTTTCGGCATGTCATAAACAGGAACATAACCTAAAATCTCATCAAAATTTTTGAAGAACTGCCCTCTTCACAGCTTTGGAATTTTCAGGTCTTACATTTATCTACTATTTTCCTTGTTCTGGGAAACCTCACCCTTACAAGTTCTCTCTGAGTTTCTTCTCGTGGGTTATCCTTAGTCTCCTTTTCTTTATTTTTAACTTATTTGTATTTAATTATCCTCACACAATTCTTTCTAGCTGGTTTATGTAATGTATTTATGTTACTTTGTGTCAATCTCAGTATTTGTACACATATCATGTTTATATTTCAGGGTTTGCAAAAGGTTGGCTAAAATAAATATTCTTGAAATTGAATTCAATTTTCACTTGTCACATCTTAATGCAAGTCACCTTACACATCCTGCAAGTCACTGTTTAACCACCTCACACATCCTGCAAGTCACCTCTAAACTCCAAAACTTTCAAAAGTGGAAACCTCTAAATCTCAATATTTTTTAAATCACTCAAAATGTGTAGGTATTTTCTTTACCATTTCATGATTTCTTTCTATCATTTTGTCAATACTGCCTTAGCAAACCTGGCATAACCAGCCAAACTAGAGTTGACTAACCCATCTTTACACACAAAAATAAACTCAACAAACATCCATTGTTCTAGCATTAAAACTTAGATAATCTGAGGTATTTGATCAAAACCTAAGATTGATTGCATTCTACACCAGTGACATATGCCATGGTTATCACTCTTTAAAAATGGTGAATTTTTTGGCATGGAAAGTAATAATATACCTTCAACATTTAATGTTTGTTTGTTTGATGAGGGTTTAACGGCACTACAACAGCAAGAGTCAAATTGTGCCTGAGAGGTTAGATCATTCCAGAGGTAGGAAGGAGAGTAAAACAGGGAGATTGAGAGAAACAAAACTAAAAGCCAGAAAGCTGGGATCGAGAGAGAGGTGTATGGTTGGAAAAATAATGTAAGAGAGAGAGGGGGGAAAGGAGGACTAAATATGGTTATAGAGGAAGCATGATGAAGGAAGGAGATAATGTTATCCGGAGGATTTTTCTGGAAGAACTCAGCAATTGAGTTGTGGGGAGCGAGGGAAGCTCTGGGAAGGTAGTACAGGGGTAACTATATACCTTCAACATTTATTTAAGGAAACAATCTCTGCACACAATTTTTGACCAAAAATAATTCTGACAATTATGTTTGTTTGTTTGTTTGTTTGATGAGGTCTTAACGGCACCACGACAACGAAGGTCAAATTGTGCCTGAGAGGTCAGATCATTTTAGAGGTAGTAAGGAAAGAGACCAGGGAAGAATGAGAGAAATTCAAGAACAAAAGCCAGAAAGCTGTGATCGAGAGAGGAGGTGCATGGGTAAAACTAAAAACAAAGTAGAGAGGGTGGAAGAGGAGGATTAAATATGGTTGTAGAGGATGCATGCTGAAGGAAGGAGACTATTTTATCTGGAGGATTTTTGGAAGAACTCAGCAATAGAGTTGTGGGGAGCGAGAGAAGCTCTGGGAAGGTTGTACAGGGGGCAAGCAAGGAGAACGTGTTGGATTGTAAGGATGCAGTGGCAATTGTTACAGAGGGTTGGGGAACCAATAAGGAGATGGGAGTGAGTGAGGTGGGTGTGACCAATTCTAAGACGGGTAATATGAGCGTTGTCGTCACGAGAAGGTTGTTGATGGTGGATTTGATCGGGATTGTGGGCTGGATAACATGGAGTTTGTTATCAATTTGGAAGTTCCATAAGGTTTGCCAGCGGTCACGAACAAGAGAAGCGATAAAGCGGTTTGATGTCAGAGAGGGTTTTGGGAAAAGGGAAGGGAGGAGGTTAAGGGCAAGCTTAGCGGCTGTATCAGCCCTGTCATTGCCAGGGATGCCAACATGGCTGGGTATCCAGAAGAAAAGAACACTTTTCCTGCAGAGGGTGGGAGAAAAGAGTTTCGGAGGAGGAGGTGGCAGGTGAGGTTATCCCATTTAAGATTGAGTAATGAAGTAAGAACAGCCTTTGAGTCAGAGAAAATGGCAAAGTGACTAAGAGGAGAGTACTCAATAAAGTTGAGGGCGAGGAGAATGGCCTTAGCCTCGGCTGAAAAGATGGATGAGTGGTCAGGAAGTCTGCTACTGAGGGTGATGTCTTGGATGATGGCAGCAGCAGCTGTCTTGTAGCCTTCCTTGGAGCCATCAGTATAGATGGAGGTGTAATTTGAGAGTTGGTCTTTGATTTGGTTGTGGAGATTGATGAAGAGATTAGGGTGAGTTTGAGTTTTGTTATAAGTGGAGAGGTCTAGGTGGACAGAAGGAAGGGGGGGTGGCCCAAGGCGGAAAAGTGCAATTATGACCATGGTCTATTATATAAATAACACATGTGGCGAAACAGATGAAAATTAAAAGACCTACCACACGATTTTACATCGTCCCTCCAGTCGTTGAGTGGCACTCCTTTTTCTATGCACTTTCGGGCGTATTGTTCAAAGGTGACACAACGTGGTTCTTTGTCAGGCAAAGTGGCACACAAGTCATATACACAAGCATCATAATACTGAGTTGGATCAACGAAGGAATGGCAATCTTTGAATGGTCCTGTGTGTAAGGGTTTAATATACTGGTATAAATATGTTTTAAATATTGGCTTATCAAACAGTCTTAAATGCACATCACTATCTAGTTAAGGTCACATGATTAACTTTGCCATGTTGGATATTGCTTAATGAGAGTTATGAGGCTGATACCATCTATGCTAGCTTCTCATTTCAATAAGAATAACATACTAAAGATAAAGAAGATAATAAAATCTGAACTAAAATATAGAATATCTTACAGAAGTTCTGCATAAACTAAAAAAAATATATCATCTAATTTCAAGAAAATATTTTGAAGTACTAAAAGTACAGAATAAACCAGGACACAGTAAAAGTATATGTTAGTTAAAGTAAGCAATTTATATATTATTCATAAAGAACCTATGCATTCTCAAAAAATAACATAAAATCAACATTGTGTGCAAATTTTGATGATCTTATTACTTTTTCATACATTCTGTTTAAGATTTCAGGTTGTCACACACATTTAAAAAAGTTAAACGGCTATGCTTGGTGAAGGATGTATGACAAGAAAGAGAAGTGATGCATATTTATAACTGTATATATTATCATAATGAGGATCAGTAATGAAATCAACTATCCATCATGGTATAAGTGATAACAACTTAAAGAGACAGGTTACAGTAACAGAAAGTAACATTTGATAAATAATAACAAAGGAATTCATCAAGGTACACCATATCATTAAGAGACAAAACAATATAAATTATAAATTGCAGAATAATATTAAGCTTTTTACTTTTAGTTGATTGAATAGGTTTATCCTTTCATGAAATTTAAATGATATATGCCCAGGATTGAACACACAAGTTAAGAACCGATCTTGATCAGTGGGATCTATGCAACAATCTGCTAAAATTACTGAATATTCTTTGAATTATATTTCATTTCAAATTTCAAGAATGTATTTTTTACCTCTGGGGTCAATCAATTCATAACAGTAATTCTGCGCTCTTTCGTAATCCTTTGAATCTGGGTCACATGGTTCCACGTCACCTGGGTCTGGATCACACTCATCATCTCCTTCTACTGTCCAGCCATTTCCGAAATCAAATGCACTTGCAGCCTACAGATAACAGAGACGTCAAGTTAATAAGTTTTGTTACCTATAACCAATTGTCTGCACTAATATGCTACAAATTGTTTTATTATTTCTTATAGTCACTTTTATGCACTGTTGGGATACTAATAACACTTTTGTTTTAATATAACTTTTCTACAAGAATATTTATAGCATTAATACCATTGGTGCAAATGTCACACCATCTGAAAATGGAGGCCAATTGGGTATGATTACCCTGCTATGATCCAAAATGCTGATCAAGCATCAAACAAAACAAATGGGTAGCAGGACCCATTTTGTTTGTTAATTGTTTGTTTGATGAGAGTTTAACGGCACCACAAGAGCAAGGGTCAAATTGTGCCTGAGAGGTTAGATCATTCCAGAGGTAGGAAGGGGAGTAAACAGGAGGAGATTGAGAGAAACACAAGAACTAAAAGCCAGAAAGCTGGGATCAAGAGAGGAGGTGTATGGGTGGAAAAAAATAATGTAGAGAGAGAGGGGGTGGGGAAGGAGGACTAAATATGATTGTAGAGGGAAGCATGATAAAGGAACCAGATCAATTTATCTGGAGGTTTTTTTTGGAAGAGCTCGGCTATACTGAGTTGTGAGGGAGCGAGGGAAGCTCTGGGAAGGTTGTACAGGCCCATTTTGTAACTCTTTATAGTATGACCCCATTATGAACTGAGACCACAATATGTCATCTCTACCAATTGATCTGATCAGTTGGTAATTTGGATTACTGTCTCTTACACGTAACGAATTACAATGTCATTCATGCTTCGCAATAAGTTAAGAAATTTTGGGAAAATATCTGAAAAATGTATATTGTACCTGTTCACCACTTGGCAGCATGTAATCATTGTTTTTGTCACCATCGTAATTTCCACACAAGCCACAAATGCCACCAGCATAACTTACATCCAACATGAGCTGAGCATTGGTATCAACATAATGAATTCTGAGTCCAAAGTCGGTTACAATATCCTGTCATGCAGAAAGAAATTATAGAGAGAAAAAAAAATTCTCATTTTTTTTGCACAAACAAATTGCATAATGTAACAACTAATGACAAAGATACAAGCAAGTGTTTTTGGTCTAACAAAATATTGTCAAATTATGGTAAAAGTGACCAAATTTTGTTGAATTTTATCTAAAAGATAAGACTGTTGGTCAAGCATGTCCAGCCAATATAATAAAAATAAAATGATAAAGATACAGTAGTGAAAATGTTTGTGAACCGTTATTTGCAATTTTGAAGATATTGATTTGTATAGTTTTTTTCTTCTTATTTGTATGAAAAGTGTTATAAAGTTTTCTTGTCATGGCATGAATTCAGAAGCTCACTGTTTGTGTATCCATCCAAAAATTGATACATTTTCTCACTTATTCATTTTTTTAATAATAAAGTTGGAAGTTATAGTGACTAGATTCTCTGTTACTTAACTACATGCCGGAAAATTTCTCTTTAAACCTACCCGCACCTGACACCTGAGTTAATCCTGAAAACTCAGGTATGACAATTACCAACCCGACTTCCTGTTCAGTGTATTGTGTTTCCACTCCAAACAATAATTGCTTATTTGCCAACCATGCACACCACAGCCTAGCAGCCCAAGGCTAATTTTTGTGTATAAGATTACAGCATTATGGGAAGGTCGCTTAAACTACAACATTGCAAAGCTTAAAGGAAATGGTATTAGGTGTCTTAGCACTTGTTTTCAAACTGTTAATAAAATAGCTATGTATTATATGCCTGAGGTAATATGTGCATTTACTGTGAATGGTTGATTGACCACTTCTCCTAAGGACAGATATTGATTTATGTAGATCATACCAAGTGGTTGGAAGTACTGACAATTTCAAAAAAGTACACATACTAAGTTGTAAAATTTTGTAATACAAAATGGTTATAGTTTAAAATTTACAAGTAATGGAGTAAGACTTTTTGTGTGTTTGTCCTCCATTAAGAAAAGCTGCAATGCTTGAAAATGTGCTTACTTGAAAAGCTTGACTCACATGAACCCAACACACCTCCCCTGTCACAAGGCTTTGATGAAATTTCTTACATCATGCCGAAAAGTTTCTTTTCAAGCCTACCCTCACCCGACACCTGAGTTAATCCTGAAAACTAAGGTATGACAATTACCAACCCGACTTCATGTTCAGTGTATTGTGTTTCCACTCCAATGATTGTTTATCTGCCATTCCCATGCACACCACAGCCAAGTAGCCCAAGGCTATTTGTGTGTATAAGATTACAGAAAGCCAGAGTTGAAAAATCAAGGCACTTTTGTGATTGAAATCACTCATCCGTGTAAGGTGTCTTAGTGGGAGAAGTTTTGTTTTCAAGCTGGTGATAAAAATAGCTGTGCATCACAATGCCTACAGGTAATAATGTGCATTAACTGTGAATGATTGACAGACCATTTCTCCTAAGGAAAGATATTGCTTCATGTTTACTGGATGTATTATACAAATAAGGAACACTGATATGAAATGCAGATAAACTTACCACATATGGGTAGTTACTTATACCACTGATGCCATTTGATAGGTAGGGTAGCTGCACAACCACATCATTCACCAAGAACTCTTTGTTCTGTGTAATACTATATACCACATCATTGTATTCAAGACGAATCCCTCGAATATAAGACACTCTGTCCGAGGGTCTGTTCTTTCCATTTTCTCCAACAACGCGGAAGGCAGGGGTTGAGGTGGAATTATCACAATCTTCAATCAGGACGTAGTCACAGGAGCCTTGGAAATCGTATCTCTTATCATCAAAGGTAATGTAATGTGGATCTCCCCAAATGGTGCATGTACTAGGTGCTGAAAATTGATGACGCAAGAAGTTATAGTAAACATTGGTTTCAGCCACAAACCTTAATATAATTTGAAATAATAATAATAATAATATGTATACTTATATAGCACACAATCACAACAAAGTTTCACTGCGCTTTACAATGCTAACTATATGAAAGGAACTACTAACAGGATCCACATCAATAAACAAAGCATTTCTATCATTTATTCAACATAATCATATTATAATTATGATATGATATCATATGATAATTATTTTGAAACAAGGAGTGAATTTCATTGTTTCATAATGACTCACATACATAGTTTAAGTCTTTAATTAAAAGACCACTCGCCCATATTGGGGTATTATTCTGGGTCTCTAAAACATCACAAATACTTTCTTTATAAATGGCAGTACTTGACAATCTTTTAAATGAATATTCAAATAAATCATTCTGGGGTATTGAAGAAAAGATCATCATTGTATTGCCATGACAGTTGTTTCTTACTTAATTTCCTAGCTTTTATATCTAATTGCTATGGTTTTACATCAAAAACTTTAAGTAACTGATAACAGCAATTATCATTACTATCATTAACTTCGTTCTTATACCACACACAACACAAGTCTGATTGATGAATATCTACTTACTTAATTACTTAGGTCTTCCATTATATGGTGACATGATGAAATATCTTCCACCTCTCATGTTGTAAAACATGTACAAATACATTCAATAAAATGTGTAAATACTTTACTTGCAATTTTTTTTATAGAATTAACAAAATAAAACAGACTAAATTATTGTTTTCTTACTTGGTACACATAAGTCACCATCCGAGTTGTAACCATCCAAACAGTAGCATCCCCTGACACCATTTTTCACAGTGCATTCAGTGTAAGCTCCACATGTATTGGCTACACAGTCCAGTGTTCCATTGGTACAAGTACAATGTTCAGAGCAGTCATCCAGTATGAACTCGCTACCAGACTACACAGGACAAAATATGATCAAGAATGTCAATAAAATATTTTCTTAACTAAACAAAAATTCAAACAATTGCATGTGAAAGGGAAAATATCCTTTTTATAATCCACCATTTGTCATAAACCTTCATCATCTGGGAGGTGGGTCAAAGGGCCTGCACTTTCTACCTCCATTGTGTTAAGGATTAGTTTAACCCTTAAAGTTGCAGGGGGTCCAAAACATGACTGAAATTTTACTGAACTTTTTTATTCAAAATTGATTTTCATAACTTTCCTTTTTTGTATCACTCCAAGTTTGGTTTTTTTTTTGGTCTAATTTTTTTTCTCAAAGCAAAACCTGCAAAAACAATGGAAATAAACAAAAATAATAATCACCGCTGTAATTACTCATGAAAAACATATCCGGTGCGGTACTCGAACCCTGGCCATCCATGTGAACTTCCCAAACACTAACCATTGCACTTAACTGGGATGTTATAGTGTGTGGGTATGTTTTCATACTTAAATATCAGCATGAGTAAAGAGGGGATAGTTGCTCTTTTTGATTTCAATCAAAAGTATATGAATTGGCCTTTCTGATGGTATATTTCCCCTAGAGGAGTTGCATCGCGATCAGAAACTTTAATTTTTGTTAAATTTTGGTCTTGAAAGGACATAAAATCATGATAGTTTTCACATCTTTTGCCAAAAAAAGATATTGATGATAGGGGCAGTCAAAATTCAACCGGAATTGCATGTATAGATTTCTTTGTAAGTTCCTCACAGGTTTTCAGACAAAAGCAAGGTCTGGAAGTATGGCAAGTAAGTCTTTAAAAAAAGAAATCTTTTTTCGTTAAAGTTTGTGATTTTTTTAATTTTCTTTATTTCAACCCATTTTTTTTCAATATCATCAACATAACCCCCATCAGAAAGTTACATTTTCTGAAAGAACTATTCAAGCTCTTTCAAATCACTGCTGTGGGCCTATTTGATGAAGTAAAATAATTTTTTGAAAAGTGCATGTCCAATCGTCGTGTCACAACCGCATGGGAATTTAAGGGTTAACCCTTACCATGCCAGAAGTGCAATCCACATGCCCTTTACTAAACTTCAACCTTCACAAAAAGAGAACTAATTCACAACTTACAAAGATAGTATATAAGCAACAGCCCCTGTTTATCATGTGATCTATTGACACATTAAACCAAGTAAGAAAACAAACAATAGGATCTAACTTACTGATACATATTCCCCATTGTCCAGTAGGCAACCACAGTCTGTCGGGTACACACATTGGTTATTGTCCAGCACCTGACCATCGGGACATCTACATGTCTCAACACATGTCTCTTTATGGCAGGTGATAGGACCGTTCCTTTCCAGGCAGGTGGCTGGACATGCTGGACCACACACATCATACTCCAAACCAGTTGGACAAGTGAAAGCTGAAAAAATGAAATAACCAGTTTTTACGCTTTGTGTACTACATGGCGATAGAGCAGTGTCCACAATACCCCTTGCAGATTAATGACACCTACAAATGTGTGTGTTAGATTGCTTCTTGGAAAGATGAGTAAAGCAACCTTTAAATTTGGTGACAATCATTTCTGCTGAATAGCTGATGAAAGTTCTAATATATTTCATTACCTACAAACTTTGTAATGTAATAAGCCTAATTGTCCAAGATCGTTACAGCACTCTTTAGGTCTTTACATTTAGTCATGGGTGACTTTCAGAATGTCTTTTCCTGCTAAATATCAATTAAAAGATGGGAAATGTAGTGAATGAGTGCTTAGTTGTAAAGGAGAAGAAATTTAAAAATTATAAGTTTATTTCCTTTTTTGATATCTGCCCTTTCTTTTAATGGGGGAGGGAGGGGAGGGGGAGAGTTAACTTTTAGATCTTTCTTCTTCATTCTCTATTCCCCAACAAATACCATTACCTTTTTACAATTACAAGTATGCATGTTAATAATAATAATAATAATAATAATAATAATAATAATAATAATAACAATAATAATAATAATAATAATAATAATAATAATAATAATAATAATAATAATAATAATAATAATAATAATAATAATAATATTTATATAGCACAAGATCAACAAAGCTGCTCAAAGCACTTAACAAAAATAGGAATAAACATATAAAAATAGGAAAAATGATATAAAGGTAAATATGCTTAAAATAAAAAACTTAAGCATGAACGATATCAACAAGGCAAACAAGAACATAAAATGACACTCTAAAAAATGTATAGGTAATGAGATCAACTATAAAATGGATGACTAAAATGCATACAAAGCACAAATCAATTACAATGTAAAAGCAAGCCTAAAATAGTATGTTTTTTGTGTTACCACAAATTTTGATGCTCTAGGCACAACTTAAAAATTAAGAAGGTAGAAAGAAAAAAAACCCCAGAGATTAGATTGTCGTATATGTCCTCTATGTGATAGCATAAATGTCAAAGATGAATTTCATTTCCTAGTGGTTTGCACTAGTTATGATAATTAAAGAAGCAAGTTCTTGCCTAATCTTGCACTACATCCCACATTTCATAATTTTATAAACCACCTAAAGCAAAAAAAGTACATATCTGATATTACATATTTTTTTTTTTGCAGGCTCTGAAATTTAAAAGCGATCATCTTAAAGAATAAGAAGCTTGTATATATTTCCTTGTTTTGTAATTCTCCTCTCAAATGATGTATGTGAATATGTTGTTATTACGTTATGGACCGGAGGCCTAAAGCAGACAGAATAAATTACAAATTACAAATGCAAAAATAAGATATAATTCTAAAAATAAGATATAATTCTAAAAAATAAGATATAATTCTAAAGTTGCTATAAGCAAAGCTGTTACACTTACGACATTGAGTGTAAACACTGCGCCATTCTTCCGGTTGACCACCTTGATCTCGGCAAGCTTTTGCATATTCAACCAGAATGGAACAGAAAGGTTCATCATCGGTCGGATCACCACATAAATCCACAATACAAGCCTGGTAGTAAGGGTTGGGGTCCTCATAGGAATGGCATCCTTGAAACGACCCTAAATGATTCAAAATGACAAAAAAATAAAATTTCATCAAAACATAACAAATCTGATAATATGCATTGATGTAAGCATTTGTAAAAAGAAAGGTTAAGGTTAAAGGGTTTTAGATAAAAATATTGAAATGCAGAAATATGCATTTGAAGAAATAAGCTTCTTCTCGATTAAAAATAGAAAAAACAGAAAAGAGAATGAAAATGATACTGTCTTTTGTGAAAAACTTTTCATTTCTATCTCTGTTATGCTGAACCTTCTTTGTAAAACAGAATGTTTACCTTTATGTAAATGAGGTAGACCTACTTTTACTGCCTATCATAGTATAAACCCTCTAAAGCACCCCAGTTCTTCCTTTTTAAATTTTCTAGGCAGTGGCCGATATCTTTTGATTTCCTAAAATTCTTCATTTGAAATTATTGTTTGTTTAACCCTCCTCCCCATTTCTGAATCTGCCCTTTTAGAGATATTGAACCTAGCAATCACATACCGTATGGATCAATCAATGCATTGCATAGGCTGGTTGCGTCTGTGTATGTCTGTTCCTGTGGATCACATGGATCTACTGGACCTGGATCAGGATCACATGTATCCCTGTCTATCTGCCAGCTGAAGCCAAAGTCATTTACAGAACTTGCCTGTTAATAAAGCGTGATAATCAGTTTGATGAGTTTGTTCTTCATTGATTAACGTGAAACTTCATGGTTTAGTGGGTTAGAGTGATTTGAGACATATAAGTTGTTTCCAAGTACAATATGTCAGCTTGATATTAATATACGGAACAATAGGTCACAATCATAAGTGACTGCTGAAGTGAGTGACATTGGTGACTAAAGTGTGATGAATACTACAAAAATAATTACATATATTTACAAAAAAATGTATAATCAATATTATCTATTCAGAGAATATTTCCATGTAAATATCCTATGCTGATTTTCCCTGTAATAAACATTTTCCACTAAAGGCACCATAAGCTTAAATATTTAAAGGAATTGATGACCGTTAAATACGAAAATGCAAGAAATCATAATAATACCATAGCATAGCAAGGTTTAACGTCCTGAAAGCATCCAGTGCTGGACATTATATCAAGATGGCCATGGCCTTTGATAACCAGTTTTGAACTCACTGGTTGCAGACCCACCGGGATACAAACCCGGGACGTGTGGGTGAGAGGACAAAGCACTAACCACTACACCACGGAGGTCTGTTGATGGTAATGATGTCTTGTTTTGTTGTTTCATTGCCAGAGATTTATAATCCAATATGTTTGATTTTCATCACATTATAATAGCCCTAAAAAATTAAAGAAATGATATCATCATCATATTATCAAGAAACCTTTCTACCATTTAAGTATCATGGATGTCTTTAAAAGGTACATCACTTACCATTGTGTTATCTGACTTGATGAAGTCATTTTCGCTGTTACCATCATAGTTCCCACATAAACCGCACACGGTGCCCCATAGCTGTGGATCTATTTGGATCTGTGTGCCATGACTCTTATCGTACGTTATTGACAGACCAAACCTAGTTGACATGATCTGAGTGAAAGAAGAAATCAATAAGTTTCATGTTTAAGTTTGTAACAGATACTGACTCCCTTATCTTTATTCAAGACTTCTCATTATCATCATCATCATCATCATCTTCCTCATTGTCACCATCAACATCATCATCAGCAGCATCATCATCATCATCATCACAATCATCTTCATCATCATCATCACAATCATCTTCATCATCATCATCATCATCATCACAATCATCTTCATCATCGTCGTCGCCACCATTGTCGTCATCATCATCATCATCATCATCATCCACCACCATCACCATCATCATCACAATCATCTTTATCATCATCATTAATAATAATCATCCCTAATACCATTACTTTTAACATCCTTTTCACCATCACCACCACCTTTTCCAAAACTACCTAAAGATTACCTGTATTATCTTCTCAGCTCAATAGCATGAATATTTTCTAAAATCTCACTCTTGGTGGCAACTTTTATAAAACCTGAAACCTTACCCAGTCAGGATAAGCTTCAAATATGGTGACACCTTCAAGTCCCAGGTAAGATGTAGTCTTGATACCATCAACGTATGCATCACCACCATCCAAAACATAGGTCCTTCCCAGATAGTATAGCTTAATCTTTCTCATGGTGGCGCTCGTAGAGGATGGTCTCTCCTTAAAGTTGAAACCAGCGAGCACAAAGTCATCTGTTGAGTTGCCACAGTTTCGTATGACTGTGTATTCGCATTGACCACTAAAATCGTAATTCTTCTGGTCAAGGTGATGTAGTGAGGATCTCCAAAGATTTTGCATGTTCCTGGGGCTGTTGAATATTCATGATGTAAAATTTGATCAATCACATGTAAAAATGAGAAAGGTTTTCATTATATTTATAAGTACTTCTCACAGCATTATCTCTATCACTTGTGCTTTTTATTCTAAAATCTCAATTAACATATTTATTTCATTACCAAACACACAACAATTTAACAAGTATAAGTTCTTTAAAATTGTGTATTCTTGGTTAAAGAAAAAGTTACAAAATGAGAATGCAAAGACTTTCCCCACACCTCTCTAAAGAGTAAATTGGGAACTCAAACTTTTTTCAAATGGCCCATTGAGGAAAATTGCTGCAATGATTTCCAAATCACAGTCTATCTTATTGAAGTTATACTACAACAAGAAGGTGGTGACCCCTTGCTCCTGGTAAAGACAAAGAAAGCAGTAGTTCATACCTCTATTGCAGCTCACACCATTCCCTGTGTAACCAGCATTACAGTGACAACCTGCATTCCCAGCTTTGGTTGTACATGTTGCATCTTGACTGCAGGTATATGGGGAGCACTGTGGATCACCGCTGGTACAAGTGCAACGAGTTGAGCAAGTTTCGTCTATGTACTCCTCTCCATTCTACAGTTGACACCAAAACATACAATTCATTTATGTCTGGATCTGCTGGTTATATACTTTTGATAAAAGTTCTCATTTATAACAGAACATGAATTAAAAGGAACATTCTCTATAGAATAAAAATATAGTGGTTTGATTCAATAATCAACACAAGGCCTAAACATGATGCTCCTTAAGTATCAGAAGGACATAGTATATGGGTGAATTAAGGGGGAAATGGGGCAAACCTCTCCTCCCCACTGATACTTTCTGCAATAAATCATGCAGTTTAAAGAGGCGATATCGTCATATGTGCACAATATTTAGAATTCCTTTCAAATTTTTTGATTGGTTGAAATTTTGCTGCGCGATTCGTTGTCCCGTATTGCAAGGTATATAGTTATTTAAAACGCCTTGAAGGTCACTACACGAGATAGCCCAGATGCTTGTGGCGATCGCAAATGACGTCTTTTTTTTCAAATCATGCCGTGAGTTCAAGCCTCGGTAGAATCGTTTATTTTGACTTTTTGCTTTCATCTTCTTCTTTTTTTTTTCTCGGTAATTTTCATTTGGTGACTATCATTGTAGTATTATAATACTAAAATTTCGCTTTCGTTTTCTGACAAAAAAGCATGGAAAAAAAACAAATAAGTTTCTCGTCACAGTAACGTAATGCGCTGTGTATGTAATTCTGCACACACAACGTACATGCTAGTGTCTGGCTGTACTGTGTGGTACAAACAGACAGAGGATCGGATCTTGACTCCACAACCGAAAGTGACGTCAAAATAAAGTATCCCCCATTTTTACCGTATTTTACTGAGACGAGCCTCCCTCTTTAAAGTTGCAGCTATACCCCCTAACAGTGGCAGAGAGGACTAATGGTAATTTCCCCTTGCCCCACAAATTTAAATTTTTCCCTCCTACATCATGAAAAGGCAATATTGAAATTGCAGGTGTGTTTAAAAAACAGAAAATATTTGGCCCGCAAGAAATCTCAACTTGCACCCCAAAATTTTAAGATTGCTCACAAAATTAGTATGGCTATGCCATTAACTGTTACCAATACTTGACAATACACCAACTACAAAACAGGTTTTAAATTGTGCTTGTTTCATAGCTGTCTAATAACTCTTTTTGTCCTAGAGTACAAAAGAGTTTATAGTTTGGCAATTTTCTAGTGTGATACAAAAGAGTTTATAGTTTGGCAACTTTCTAGTGTGATACAAAATAGTACAAAAGAGTTTATAGTTTGGCAGCTTTCTAGTGTGATACAAAATAGTACAAAAGAGTTTATAGTTTGCCAGCTTTCTAGTGTGATACATAATAGTACAAAAGAGTTTATAGTTTGCCAGCTTTCTAGTGTGATACAAAATAGTACAAAAGAGTTTATAGTTTGGCAGCTTTCTAGTGTGATACAAAACAGTACAAAAGAGTTCATAGTTTGGCAGCTTTCTATAGTGTGATACAAAATAGTACAAAAGAGTTTATAGTTTGCCAGCTTTCTAGTGTGATACATAATAGTACAAAAGAGTTTATAGTTTGGCAACTTTCTAGTGTGATACAAAATAGTACAAAAGAGTTTATAGTTTGGCAGCTTTCTAGTGTGATATATAATAGTACAAAAGAGTTTATAGTTTGGCAATTTTCTAGTGTGATACATAATAGTACAAAAGAGTTTATAGTTTGGCAACCTTCTAGTGTGATACAAAATAGTACAAAAGAGTTTATAGTTTGGCAGCTTTCTAGTGTGATACATAATAGTACAAAAGAGTTTATAGTTTGACAACTTTCTAGTGTGATACAAAATAGTACAAATGAGTTTATAGTTTGGCAGCTTTCTAGTGTGATACATAATAGTACAAAAGAGTTTATAGTTTGGCAACTTTCTAGTGTGATACAAAATAGTACAAATGAGTTTATAGTTTGGCAGCTTTCTAGTGTGATACAAAATAGTACAAAAGAGTTTATAGTTTGGCAACTTTCTAGTGTGATACAAAATAGTACAAAAGAGTTTATAGTTTGGCAGCTTTCTAGTGTGATACATGATAGTACGAAAGAGTTTATAGTTTGGCAACTTTCTAGTGTAATACAAAATAGTACAAAAGAGTTTAAAGTTTGCCAGCTTTCTAGTGTGATACAAAATAGTACAAAAGAGTTTAAAGTTTGCCAGCTTTCTAGTGTGATTTTTACAAGACCAAGGAAAACATATTCCAATTCTAACACTTTATTAGTCCTGGTAAGAGATTCAAAGATGGTCTCTCTCTCTCATTTCTTTGCCATTTCTATGCTTCTTTTCATGCTTTAAAGGATTAGTTCAGTGGTCAGGCAAGTTCATCTTATATGAAGAGGACTTTAAAAGAAACAAAATGGTGAAGAAAGCATTCCAAAATCTTATTCTGTTAAAGAGATATTCAGGTTTAAAGCGCTGTCTTGTCTGTATAGAAAGGACTGGTGTAGTGTGTCTACTATGGAAGGTTGGCATTATCATTCTCACAGTCTTAACAATTTTGTGTTCCTTTTTAAATTATTTTTCCTTAAAAATTTTTTAGACGGTAAATTATAATTACCCTTACAAGATTCTGTTTTACTACTTTCCTGACATATCTGATGGGTTTCAAGCCACAAAATCGCAGGACAAAATAAGATGGAGTACATAAACACCTTGAGGAATCTGAGGTTGTGACATCACAACTAGTCTTATTTCAGTCATTTCTACACAAATGATACCAAAATTTAACTTAATTATCTCCTTAACAGAATAAGATATTGGAATGTTTTCTTCACCATTCTGTTTCTTTTGAAGTCCTCTTTCATGTTAGATGGACTTGCTTGACCCCTGAACTAATCCTTTAAATCTGAGGAATTAGAACCATACATGTCATCATATAAAGAAAATCCATGAAAATATCTGTCAAAGACTTACTTTGATGTATCTTCCATTACTAAGTGAACAACCACACTCTGATTCTGGAACACACTCATCACCATTGAGAACAGTGCCTGATGGGCACTGGCAAACCTCCGCACAGGAGCTGGTGCCGCAATTGTTAGGGGCATCTATGTTACCACAGGTTGCTGGGCAGGTGGTGCCACATAAGGTGTATACAAAACCAGCTGGGCAGTTTATTACTGAATAAAAACAAGTCCCACGGAAAATAATAAACCCTATTATAGCAAGACAGCAATTAGATACAAGGACAACAAATAAAATCTTATGAAACTTATAATGATTGATTGAAATAGTAACAAAATATTGCATGATATTAATTAGATCATGCCGTTAAAATAAAATGTAAATTAAGTACAAAACATTTAATTTGCATATTAATGAAGATTCAATATAAATAATAAAGTGTTTGCGTACATTTCAGCTGGATTAAAAGGCATGTTTACACTTACAGAAGTTTTGGAATATTTAAGATATTAGAAGACTTTTGAAATTGATTAAATTCATGAAACTGAGAAGTAACTTACCACAAGCTGGCACGCTGCTTCTCCAGTTGATTGGCTGACCAATAGCTTGCTCACACTGTACAGCATACTGAGCCATGTTATCACAGAGAAAGCTGTCATCAATGCATACATCATACACACATGTGTCAAAGATTGCTTGTGGGTCAATGTAGTCATGGCAATCCTTAAATGGACCTACACAAAAAAATGACCAGTGTATCAATGTAATCAAATACCAAATCCACCAATATCATCAACTTTTGCACCATTATGACTAATCTTTATTGTTTATTTGTTTCTTTGGTTAGATTTATTGGCACCACAACATCTGAGGTCAAATTGTGCCCGACAGGTTAGATTATTTACCACGTTTCTGCAAAATGTTGCAATAAAACTTAATCTGGCTATTTCATGTCACACGCTGCTCCTAGAATGATCCCAGAGGAATTTAAAATCACAGGAGTATCACAGAATGCCCTCATAGGATACCTGTAACCATTCTGAACCACACAGGTTATGCACAATGCCTAAATTTGAACAAAATTAATATATTTTGAAAAATATGCATTCATCTGAAAATTTCATCATATTTCAACACATGCATAATTCTGTATATGACAATGATATGATTACAATACAAAATTCTTTTTTTTTGGTGTGACTAATATTCTTGATTTGTTCAAACAAATAGCAGCAGAGCACAAAGAAGTTTACCCCGCTAGGCGTAGCGGAGATATTTACGAGAATTATACTTACCTTCCTCTTTTCAGCGTTAGAATCAGGTCATGTGACCAGATTGCATATTAACAGCATGGAAGTTAAGGTATAACTAGAAGTAAATTGTCAAGTTTTATTAGCTGTATACAGGACATTACATCGAGAATAGTCAGTCAATTGATTTATATCAATTAAAACACTTTACAGATCACTTTTTAAAGTTACAACGCCAAGCAGAAGATATTTCACAGATATTTACCATAGGAATTGATGATGGCGTTGCAAAGGAGGGCGGCATCTTCATATTCTTGTGATTCAGGTTCGCACGGTTCTTGTGGACCCGAATCTGGGTCACAATTCTGATCGCTTCCAACAACCCAACTGTTTCCAAAATCAGTAGCTGAGACCGCCTGTGGATAAATCAAAAAATATTGTGCATCAGTTTTTCTTGACTGCTGAATTCAATATACTCATTTATTATTACTTTCTGCTACAATTTTAGGCAGCTACTACAATTTTTTGATACATATTAAATTCAGAGCTGACAGCCAACTATGATCAAATATACCATCTAAAAAACATTGTATGACTTACTGTTTTAGCAATTAACATTTCTCATATATCTATTTCACCATGCGCTTTGGTGCTTTGGGCAGTACCTTTCTTAGAAGTTTGCAGGATTTAGCTCTATATTTATTGTTCTATTGCCAATCATTATTATTATCATTACAGGCCTCCCAGTGACTCTTTGTTAAAATAAACGTTTTTTTAATGGTTGGAAAAGTTGAAATAAAGGTTTTTAAAGGTTTTGGATTTAAATAAAAAGGTTTAAAAAGGTTAACTCATGGAATAAATTTTCATACAATGAGCATATTCTGGGGCAAAAGGCAGTTGGTGGTGCCAAAAGTCCATTACTTACATGAAGTTGGAAATTTTATTTTGGTCCTGCTACTTTTTAAATGTGTGTTGAGAACAGATATGCTCTTAAATGGATGTGTATACTTACCAATGAAGCTAAAACCTTGGCACTCGAATCATTTACCTTACTTAACTTTAAAGATAAAGGTTTTTAAAGGTTTTAAAGGTCATTTTGAAAGGAATAAAGGTTCAATTTGTCAATAAAGGTTTTTAAAGGTTTTTGAAGGTTTACCGGGAGCCCTGTTTTTATGTTTCCATGAATGCCACCAAGCCAAAGTAATGGAATGAACATTAGAGTTTTATCAATATGAAAAAAATAAAAATATTAATGCTAAAAAGAATAACAAAAATTAACAAAACAAAAATTATTTAAAAGCCTTCAAAACTTTCAAATCTATATTGATTACTGCCAAATATTTTACTTGCCTCATGCATAATACAAAATAGTTCATAATGCAGTGACAAAAACTAAAGAAGATAAATACAATTAAATCAGTATTTGTGTATGATCCAGTTGACTTGTTACAACCATCATCAGCATTAAAATAAAACCAAGGTAAGTGCCGAGTAAACAAAAGCAGATTTACTTACAGTTCCATCTGTTAAAGTCAAGTCATTGCTTTTATCCCCATCAAAATCACCGCAAAGGCCGCAGGTCTTTTCAGAGTAAGATGGAACCAAATACACTTCCACATTGTTATACCAGTCGTATTTTACTCTCACGCCAATGTCTGTCACCATTTCCTGGCATTTACAAGAAAAAGATCAAATTTTATATGATGTGACATCTTTGACTTTCATAATGCCTACCGTTCTCTGGCATAAAACTATTTATTTCACCTGAATCACAACTCACCAATGATGCAGCTAAAGATTGTGAAATTGTTAGGAAAATTTCAGTAATGAAATGTCAAATCAATTTAATATCAACTTTTAATACTCCTAAAGATAATATTAAGACTTGTGATAACATATGATTGACTGCATTATAAGTATATGCAATTGCTAAAACTTTCTTGTATTAATGGAAGAAAGATTAATGCTTCTGATTCTGAGTTTAAATCCATGTAAGGAATGTTATAAGAACAATGAAATAACAAAGTAATCTTGGGACTGATATCAGATTGATTGCAGTTGTCCAGATATTTTGTAACCACATCTACAACACCACCACCAGCATAGGTGAGGTACCTGATTATCATATTCCACTCACCACATATGGAGGTATGCTGAGGATGGTTACACCCTCTACACCAAGATAGGGCAGGGTGATGATGACACCATTAATGGTGGTAACACCGCCATAAGCCAGGCCATACTGCAAGCCTTGGTACTCAAGTTTCACTTGTTTCAGCAATGACACGGATGATGTTGGGGTTCGTTTCTCATTGTCACTGGTGATTCTGAAGGTACCATTTCTGCAGTCACCCACAAGAAGATATTCACAGTCTCCTTGGAAGTCATAGGTTAAACCATCGAATGATATATAATGTGGATCTCCCCATGCAGTGCACATTCCAGGAGCTGAAAAAAGTGAAAATTGATGTTTGTTTACTATTATAATTGTTCTGTTGGAGCAACAGTTTCACTTTTAACCACAAGTACCATACAAAACTGCCAGAAAGGAAACTGTCTTCACATAATAACCAGAAAATGAAAATAAGGGGACAATTAAATTAGCAGAAGAATGATGAAGGTAGTGTAATTGATAAAAGAAAGTCTCAATTACAAAAGGGTGATTTTGGTAATCAACCTCATACCAATGAATGTATTTATAGTCTGGTAATAATTATATGGCAATTGATCATGTTAGCAATGTAACAAACACAAAAAGTAATGACAAATAGAGAAGAAAAAGTTTAACATATAATTTTAGTCATAATAATGAATGATGATGAGGAGAAAGAGAACAATGATGATAATTATGATGATGATGATGATGATGATGATGATGATGATGATGATGATGATGATGATATTCATGATGATGTTCATGCCAATGATGACGCCGATGCCAACAATGACAACGATGATGATAATGATGACAACGTGGATGATGATGATGATGATGATGATAATTATGATGATGATGACGATGATGATGACGATGATGATGATGATATAATGAGGATGGGGACGAGGATGGTGTTGATAATCTTATGTTTGTTTGTTTGATGATGGCTTAATGGCACCACAACAACTAAGGTCGAATTGTGCCTGAGAGGTCAGATCATTCTAGAGGTAGGAAGTAAAGGAAACAGGGGAGAATGAGAGAAATTTAAGGGCAAAAGGTCAGAAAGCTGTGATCGTGAGGGGAGGTGCATGGTTGAAACAAAAACAAAGTAGAGAGGGGGTGGAAGAGGAGAATTAAATATGGTCGTAGAGGGAGGCATGATAAAGGAAGAAGATAATTTTAAACGGAGGATTTTTCTGGAAGAATTCAGCAATTGAGTTGATAATCTTAATGATATTCATTATAATGATGCTCTTCATGATATTCATTTTCATGATGATGATGACTATAATTATGACAGTGAGCATAAATGCTGTGACACACTGAATGCAACGCGACATGATTTTTGCACTGTTTTGTAGAGTGACGCATTCTAAAATTTGTGTTGTATACATTTTTATCAGATGCATGCACATTGAGAGTGACGTGATTAGGTTTAGTCACGCGTCAAAAGTAAAATCGCAACGTGTTGCAATTTTAATCGCGTCGCGAAAAAAATGGCGTTGGATCAACCAATCACAGGCCGTGAAAATTCTACTGGATTAAAAAAATTTGACAGCAACACAAGAATAAATGGACGAAGAACACTAAATCTTCTGTATTTTCAATTGTTCAGAGCTGTTTCAGAGAAGGTATCAACATTACAAGGATATATGTGACACAAAGAGTGAAATTGTTCCAGAAATGAGTCATGCGGGTAAGGAAAAAGTTAATTTTTACTTTCTTTGCAAGCTAAAAATAACCTTAACTTGGGTGCGATACATTTTGCGTTAATCAGCCATACCAAAATGGAGTAAACGTGGGCTTATGCATGCGTCTAGGCCTGCTTGATTTATTAAAATCTAAAGATTGAAGAAATGGTTTTCCTTTTTACTGTCGGCTATTAAATCATTTTACCATAAAGCAATTACAATTTTGCATCTTGCCAGAAATTAGGGGAAAGCTGGGTAACTTAAACTTTGAAGGTTCTGCGTTTGTGTTTTATACTGGGGATGCCCTGGGAAAACAGGATTAGGGGCCTACTTATTCAGTTCATCCGACAAACATCTGTGCATGCTATCAGTTAGGCTGCAGCTGAAGTCAGTTAGGCTACAGTAGCTATGCTACATTAAACTGTCTGACTGTGCAAGTTGTGCACATTGAGTGTGATATTTATCTCACTGGAAAAACTTTATACCACTGTTAAATGACGCTTACAAATGTTTGCATTCAAAATCATTCCATAGTTTCCATTGGACCCTGCAGTCTTTTGACTAATGTTAAAACTTTGCAGAACTTAGAATGGTGGAAATCAGCTAGCCTATGACAGGTTTACATAGGCCTTGCCACAGGTGTGAAGTTGGTTGTTATTGGTACTGGTAGGCCTAACACACATGCTACTCTTTAGGACTTTATACTGATCAACACATCATATTGAGAGCAGTGCATGTAAATGGGAGTCGAAGAAAATATGTCAGACTATAAGACTAAGAGCGGAATTCTGTTATTAACTTTTGACTAGTTGACATTTTATCGCCTCCAAAAATGTGTTTGGTATGCATAGTCCACTGGCAACGCAACGGCGTGAGTAGCAAGACGACGCGATTTACGTCGTGTCCGGTGTGTTGCCGCCTTAAAGTTTATGTTTTTTGTACTTCAGTGATCAAACATTAGTGATGAGAACAAAAGACTTATGACCTACCTTTGACACAAGTCTGACCATCTCCATTATATCCACTGTTGCAATAGCAATTTTTCACGCCATTCCTGATGGCACACTGTGCATCTTCATCACAGCCATATGAATCACAAACCACCACACCTTCAGAGCATGTGCAGTGCTGAGAACAGTCATCAGTCAGGTAGGATGTGTCAGCCTGATTAAAGGATGATAAAACAGTGTTAAACCATTTGCCTAATCTCTGTTTGTTTGTTTATTGTTTGTTTGTTTGATGAGTATGTTTGTTTGTTTGATGAGGGCTTAACGGCACCACAACAACGAAGGTCAAATTGTGCCTGAGAGGTCAGATCATTCTAGAGGTAGGAAGGAAAGGAAACAGGGGGAGAATGAGAGAAATTCAAGAACAAAAGGTCAGAAAGCTGTGATCGAGAAAGGAGGTGCATGGTTGAAACAAATACAAAGTAGAGAGGGGGTGGAAGAAGAGAATCAAATATGGTTGTAGAGGGAAGCATGATGAAGGAAGGAGATCATTTCATCCGGAGGATTTTTCTGGAAGAACTCAGCAATTGAGTTGTGGAAAGCGAGGGAAGCTCTGGGAAGGTTGTACAGCAAGGAGAACGTGATGGATTGTGAGGGTGCACTGGCAATTGTTGCAGAGGGGTTGGGGGGAGCCAATAAGGAGGTGGGAATGAGTGAGGTGGGTGTGACCAATTTTAAGACGAGTAACATGAACGTTGTCGATACGAGAGAGGTTGTTGATGGTGGATTTGATTAGAATTGTGGGTTGGATGACATGGAGTTTGTTATCAATTTGGGAGTTCTATGAGGTTTGCCAGCGGTCACGAACAAGGGAAGCGATAAGCGGTTTGATGTCAGAGAGGGTTTTGGGAAAAGAGGTAGGGAGGAGGTTGAGGGCAAGCTTAGCAGCTGCATCAGCCCTGTCATTGCCTGGGATGCCAACATGGCTGGGTATCCAGAAGAAAAGAATACTTTTCCTGCAGAGGGTGGGAGAAAGGAGTTTCCAGAGGAGGAGGTGGCATGTGAGGTTATCCCATTTAGGGTTGAGTAAAGAAGTAAGAACGGCCTTTGAGTCGGAGAAAATGGAAAAGTGGCTGAGTGGAGAGTACTCAATAAAGTTAAGGGTAAGGAGAATGGCCTTAGCCTCGGCTGAAAATATGGATGAGTAGTCGGGAAGTCTGCTACTGAAGGTGATGTCTTGGATGAATCTTACAACTGCTAGTCTTAGAAGCATCATATATGAAAAATACAATGATTGAATAATAATTCTATGACAAATTTGATTCATAAGTGAATTAAAGGTGGTAGTTATTATTATTTTTTAGCATTCATCTTGGGTGTAACGTAAGACGTGTGTGTGTGGCTTATTTGGTTAAAATGTTGGTCCCACATCGATAAAACACATAAATACATGAATGATTCCTCAGTAGCTTAGCTTTGGTGAAACTGTTGGTCCCACATTGATAAAACACATAAATACATGAATGATTTAAAGGTATTCCCAAACTGATGACAAACAGATCCCAGTTTGATACACAATCAAGCTCAAACCTATAACCAAGACTGATGCAAAGTCATCCCTGAAATTCATCAAAGATTTAGGCAAGTAAATAGTATACTCTTAAGACTTTTAAAACATTAAAAAATGCTTTAAAGTTTCTTTGTTAGAAATAATAATTATTCAATACAAATTTACAATCAATATAGTACAAGTTCAACAGAATAAACTTCAATTACACCTACAACAGTTTTAAACATCCATTTATTTGATACTGCACTTGAGCAATGCTGATGAAAGCATTCAAAATTTAAAAATACAAAAAGTCTGAAGTTCACAGTATTAAAAGACTCCCCACCCACATTCCACTTCCATATAACTTACAGGAAATTCCCCCTCCCCCACCCCCCAAAAAAAAGAAGTTAAAATGGCTGTTAACTAACCATCAGATATGTTCCATCACTCAGCGTACAGCCACATTGTGATATGTCAATGCAGTTGCCATTGTCCAACACTTGCTCCTCTGGACAGACACAGGTCTCCTGATTGGGCAAAGTGCAATTTGGGTTCCGGTCTGAGCATGTGGGGGACAGGCTGTTCCATTTGAAGCATATAATTGACCTCCTGTGCACTGCAGAGCTGTGAAAAGGAAAAATTACAACATGTATATATACATTCCTGGGGGTGCCTCTCAACCAAAAACTAATTAAGAAATATGAACATGAAAATGAAAATTTCTATAAAAAAATGCTACACAACGATTTTAGAAAATTCAGTTTTATTTATGAAATATTACTACTAAAACTGATCTGCAAATGAAACTTTGAGATTTTTAGATTTCTTAACACAAATGGTATACAACAATTTTTAAAAAGTATTTTTGTTTACAAAATATTACTTCTAAATCTGTTTGTTTGTTTGTTTGTTTGATGAGGTCTTAACGGCACCACGACAACGAAGGTCAAATTGTGTCTAAATCTGTAATGCAATTTTCTTTTATATGAATGTGTGCATAGCTGTCAGGAGTTCTAATAAACCACAAGCATCTTTATAAACATTTACTTAAAACTGCTTTAAATTTTCTTTTTATTTTTCTTTATATTCAAAAATTTGTGCTTACCACACTGTGCCACTTGCTGCCTCCATGGGCCAAGATCAACACCTCTGCTAGAGCAAGCTTTGACGTATTGACTGAAAGATTCACAAATGACGTCATCATCTGGCAAAGTTATGCACAGATCATAAACGCAACTGTCGTAATATTGTGTCGGGTCCACATCCTCATGACAGCTGGAAAACAAACCTGAAAGAAAACAACGTCATGTCAAATTCAAGATTACGCAGTTGAAAGACAAATTTTAATGCGTAACATCGTGAAACATAATAAGAAAAAACAAGACAAATATAATGCAAGAAAATGTTACAAATTAGGTAGAGAATCTGAAAGTGAGATAAAAATGGTTTGCCTGAAAAGTGGCCAACTAAGTGTAACTGTGGTTCTTGTACATTTAAGAACAGTTACAAAACAAAGATCTCAGTTTCGGAATTAAAAGAGAAAATTCATCTTCATGCATATAACTATTTTCTATACAAAATGTTACATTTTCTACATAATACTTAATTGTAGCACCCAATATTATATTATTGTTACAAAATGTTGCATTCAATATGCCTAAATCTTTTGTCCCCAAAGTTGAATAAATTTTCAATACATAAACTTCTCTACATATTTCAGTTTATTGGTCTTACTAATGCCCATTTGATCAATGATGCTGCAATGCACTGCAAAAACTATGAAATCTTATGTTTAATATCATGTCATTAAGTGTGCAAGCTCTTTCCTTTCAGTATGCTATTATAGAGGCATTAATAATATGCCCAACGTGCATCAGATGGGAGACGTGTGATGTGCAACCGTCGATTTTGGCCAAAATCGGCGGTTGCAGTGCATACTAAACGGAAAGCAGAGGTACACGTAATGTTCTTCATCAGTCATAAGAAAGGTAAGCTAAAATTCTACCACATTTTTAAATACTTCTGCAAACTCAAACAAGATGTTGTGTGGTCCTGCAAATAAAGATAGGACTTGAGGAAAAATAATTCAATTTAAACTAGTTAAATTTCCAAGTAAAAAAAAGTTTTTCATACAAAATAATTTTTTTCAAACTTTGCTGTCTTCGTATTTAAACTCACCAAACAATGTACCAAATCAATGCAACCTGTAATTTTATACCCCATTTATATCTTAGATTAATGAGTTTGTAATTTGTTGAACATATCCTACACCAACAGATGTTTTAAGTTTGATTCCTCACCTGGATCCTCAATTAGAGCAAAGCAAATTGACTCTGCCTGCTGACCACGAGCTGTATCAGAAGCGCATGGATCGACAGGGCCAATTTCAGGTTGACATGGAGTATCCGTAGCCCGCCAGCTGTTGCCAAAATCAGTCGGAGAAGAAGCCTGTCAAAAAACAGAACAAGATTTTGCCTCAATCTTTGTATGCAGTGGTTTTCCAATTTGTAATAATTAAGATAAATTTAGGGGAAGGGGCATTTTTTTTTTTATTAAGTCAATATGAGAATCAGGAAATATGGAATGGACTTGAGTTTTGTTTGTTTGTTTGGTGGGGTTTGGGGGGCACCATGGCAACGGTGATCAATTTGTGCCCGAGTGATTAGATTATGTCAGAGATAAAAAGAGAATGGAGAAGATGGGTAGAGTGCAGTAGGTACTAGTCTGGAGAAGCTTAGGACAAGATAAGGTAGATATAGTTATAGTAGAAGGTATGGTGAAAGAAGGAGTTTGTTTGATGAGAGTTTAACAGCACCACAACAGCAAGGATAAAATTGTGCCTGAGAGATTAGATCATTCCAGAGGTAGGAAGGAGAGTAAACAGGGGGAGATTGAGAGGAACACAAGAACTAAAAGGAAGGAGATAATTTTATCTGGGTTTTTTGAGAGGTCAGATCATTTTAGAGGAAGAGAGAGAGGAGGTGCATGGGTAAAACTAAAAACAAAGTAGAGAGGGGTGGAAGAGGAGGATTAAATATGGTTGTAGAGGAATGCATGCTGAAGGAAGGAGACTATTTTATCTGGAGGATTTTTGGAAGAACTCAGCAATTGAGTTGTGGGGAGCGCAATGGACTTGAAGGGAATTGATGAAAGCTCTGGGGTTGGGAAAGAGAGGACAGTCAATGAGGATGTGTTTGACTGTAGAAAAGGGACTTTATCCCATTTAAGATTGACAGTTATTTCAGAGGTGGAGGGGGCGAAAAAGGTGAGAATGCATGAGGTTGGTGTGACCTATTTTGAGGTGAGTGATGTAGACTCAAGAAAAAGATTGTGGGAAGTGGGGTTGGTGGGAATGGAAGGTTAAATATAGTAAAGTTTGTTTTCAGTGTGGGTGTTCCAGTTTGATTGGCAGCAGTGACGGATATGGTCTTGAGAAATATTAATTTTTAAAGATGAAATTATGGAACTTTGCTGGTGAGTGATGTAGACTTGATGAATGGAAGGTTGAAAAAGGCAGTTTTACCGAGAAATAGGCTTAAATTGTGGGAGATGCAATCACTAAGATGTAAGTTGATTCTTCCAAACTTTAAAAGATGCTAATAACAAAAAGAGTTGCAGGAGCAGGGTACAGTACAAACCCTAATAAAATTTAAAATCAAACAATTGTAGCAGAGATTTATTTAAAAATTAGTTTACATAACAAAATACATAGTCTTTATATTATTGTTTATTTGTTTGATAAGGGCTTAAAGGCACCACAACAACAAGGGTCAAATTGTGCCTGAGAGGTCAGATCATTTTGGAGGTAGGAAGGAAAGGAAACAGGGGGAGAATAAGAGAAATTCAAGAACAAAAAGTCAGAAAGCTGTGATTGAGAGGGGAGGTGCATGGTTGAAACAAAAACAAAGTAGAGAGGGGATGGAAGAGGAGAATTAAACATGCATGTAGAGGGAAGCATGATAAAGGAAGGAAATAATTTTATCTGGAGGATTTTTCTGGAAGAACTCAGCATTTGAGTCTTTATATTAAGATAAGATAATTTAAATATGTGTAAAGTAGCCACCTACAGTATAACTTCCAAAAGACTAAAAATAGAGTAATACAAGCAATGGCGGAGACTTACAATTTGGCCATCTGGCTGTTGGTAGTCATCTGTTCTGTCATCATTAAATGTACCACACAGACCACAAGTGTTGTCATAAAAGTCGTCATCCACCTGGATGGATAACTCAGACTGCAGGTTATACTGGACCAATATACCAAAGCTGGTTGTCATAGACTGAAAGGAAGACCGAAGAAATGTACCAATTTCAATAACAATTCTCATTATGTTGTGTGGGTATTCTGTCAAATACAAGTCACATTTTGTCAAATGATGATAACTCATGATTTGCCCTTTTGTCCAATAGCAACTAATCAGTTTGTCACGATGTTTCATTTTGTCAACTGATGAATGATAATATAGCATTTTGTCAACTGATGAATGATAATATATCATTTTGTCAACTGATGAATGATAATATATCATTTTGTCAACTGATGAATGATAATATACCATTTTGTCAACTGATAAATGATAATATATCATTTTGTCAAGGTATAAACAATATCTTAAGGTTCTAATATCAACATCTAACAAAGGTTTTAAGGGCAATATTGATGTCACTCAGACATATAAGTTTTTTGGCACTATCTTTTACATCTAAATCTAAAATAGCTTTTAATACTCAGATTACACAATTGATGGATCATAGCTCTTTAGATAAGACATAATAATATATATATATATATATCAACAAAACATTCATTCACATGCATAGCAGAGTTCAATATGAGCTACTCCAGAAAAAATCAACAAAACAACAATAAATCTTGAGCATGAATTCACTGTTAAGCACAGTCCATTGTAAATTATCAGCAAAGTCTAAAGAGATCTCACTCTACACATCACCACCCCCAAAACACCCCCCATTTCTTTCATTCCTTTGTTCCAATATGCCTTAATTTTTCATTAATTCTTCTGTAAGCAGTATCAAATCCACACACCAAATTAATCAAAATCCATTCATCAGTTCTTGAGATATGTTGATGACAGACAACTCTTCCTGAAACATACCCCCCACAATATATGCCTTTCTCTTGTCACAATATTTCCCAAAGTTGAACCAGTTCTTCCTTAAAGGTATATGTCCTAATTTTAAGCACAGTCTATTGTAATTTTGAACTAAGTTTAAACAGATCTCACTCTAAACATCACCACCCCAAACACACCAAATTTCTTCCATGCCCTTGTTCCAATATGTCCTAATTTTTCTTTATTTCTTCTGCAAACTGTAACAAAACCACACACCACATTTAAAGGAGCACTAGACCGAAAAGTGAGGGCGTATTTTTAGGGGTCCCCAAAAATCAAATGCTTATCTGGCACTCAACGATATTACAATTTTTGGTTAATATGAATATTCAAGTGACCTTTGCCCTCACGTCGTCTGTGGGCTATGGAGATATGAGATTTATCAATCTGTTGTGGATGATATATTTGTGAATTTTGCAATAAACAAGCGCCCTCACTTTTTGGTCTAGTGCTCCTTTAAGCAAAATCTAATCATCAGTTGTGAGATATGTTGCTGACAAACAAACAAACAAACAAAAAACACACAAGCAACAAATGCAGTCGAAGACATAACTTACCACATATGGGTTGGTGAAGAAGATTGACACTCCGTCAGTTGTGCCCAAGTAGGGCAGGTTGATGATTAGTCCATTCTTCCTGATCTCTCCACCATTGTACAGAGCATAGACGTTCCCATTATACTCCAATCGGACTTCACGTACATATGACACCCTAGCAGCAGGGTGAGACTTCACATTATTGGCGATAACTGCAAAATTAGTGGTGTTAGTGCACTCCCTCAGCATAATATACTCACAATCGCCTTGAAAGTCATACCTGACGCCATCAAAGGTTGTATAATGGGGATCACCGAAGGCAGAGCAGGTTGCTGGACCTTCAATAGAAAAACTTACTCATTAAAATTTTTTAATTCACTTCATTTTCATAAGCTAGCAAAATATCACATATTCCTATGAAACTTTTTTCAATTTGTTTTACCACTTATTTAATTTCCTCCCATTTATGTCAATGCAAATTTGTTTATATTCTTATTCCAGACATGTGAGTGATGATTTATAAAACTAGCTGAAATTGATCAATTTTCTCATCAAAATAGTTAAGTATTGTCAATTATACAGAAAATAAGTAAAATTAGCTTGTAAAATAAGCTGAAATCAGCTAAAAATAGCTAAGTAGCAATTACGAAAATTAGCTTGAAAAATAGTCTCACATGCCTGTTAATCAATACAGTGGTCATGATTTTATTGTTTTTGCACTATTTTCTATCTGCATTTGTGTTAAACCTTTAAATTTGCTATTCATTATACTGTTGATCAGTGCTTTGAGTATATAAACCTACAGGAATCTGACAAATTAAAATAGTAAAGATTATAATTCATCACTAGAAAAATTTCCTATGTACATTATGTGAACATTTATTTTGTGAAATGTAAATCAATATTAAGTACCTTTTTTCTGTTTGGTAATTTTCAACACTTTGGAAAGCACTCCAAAGAATTCATACGACCTTTACCTACATGACCACCAGTCGTACGTTCCTATTTAAACAAGGTATTCAAGATTCTGACTTACTTCTTGTGCACTGGGATCCATCCCATGCAAAGCCTGAATCACAAACACAGGTGCTTTGTCCATTCCTTATGCCACAACTAGCATGGTCACCGCAGTCATACAAAGTGCATGTCACAACTCCACCATTGCAAGAACAGCTTTCAGAACAGTTAGCATTGAGGATGGTATCACCAGACTAAAAACGGAACAATGATGGGTCAAATTTGTGTTCATCATTATAGTTTTATTTACTAAAGTAATGGAAACACAGGGTGTGCCCACAACACATATGAGGTACATGCTACACACTTCACAGGAAATTTAGATAAATGCAACTACTTTTATGAAAATGTTGCTTTTCATTAAATATGCAATAAATTTGAACATCTGGAAGATGTTGCAAGTTTGAAGATTTTTACCTTTATATGGTCATTTTTTACCTTTATATGGTCTTTATTTACCTTTATGGTCCTTTTTCAACTTTATATGGTCATTTTTTACCTTTACCTGGTCATTTTTTAACTTTATATGAATTTGTACCTTTATATGGTCATTTTATACCTTTATATGGTCATTTTACCTTTATATGGTCATTTTTACCTTTACCTGGTCATTTTTAACTTTATATGGTAATTTGTACCTTTATATGGTCATTTTATACCTTTATATGGTCATTTTACCTTTATATGGTCATTTTTAACCTTTAGCTGGTCATTTATTACCTTTATATGGTCATTTTTACCTTTATATGGTCATTTTTACCTTTAGCTGGTCATTTTTACCTTTATATGTTCATTTGTACCTTTATATAGTCATTTATTACCTTTATATGGTCATTTTACCTTTATATAGTCATTTTTACCTTTATATGGTCATTTTACCTTTATATGGTCATTTATTACCTTTATATGGTCATTTGTATCTTTATATGGTCATTTATTACCTTTATATGGTCATTTTACCTTTATATGGTCATTTTTTACCTTTATATGGTCATTTTATACCTTTATATGGTCATTTCTTACCTTTATATGGTATTTGCTCTGGATGCCCACAAAGCTTCAAATTTACACAAAACAATTGGTGAGACATCAGTACATCCACAAAAAATGCAATGTTAGGGGTTGTGCTAACCAAATTGTTATTTTCTTGCAAAGATTGAAAAGACAGGTCAAGAGTGTATTTTTATAGTTGATACAAATAATAGAGGAGGTGGATACAACAAACAAAAGCACTCACGGAGAGGTAGGTGGTAGCAGACAGCTGACATCCACATTCCCACTGGTGCACGCACTTTGAACCATCCAGCACCATGCCTGATGGACATAGGCATGTCTCCACACAATCAAACGGGCAGTCCAGGGTTGTGTCATTGCGACAGGTCTGAGGGCAGCTTGTTCCACAGTTGGTATAAACCAATTCACTTGGACATGTGAAAGCTTTTATGCAAATAAAAATTAAATATATATTTACAATATCTTCTGAAAATCTTCAATATTCTCTAAAGAACATAGTGAAAGATAAAACAAATAACAAATATTTTTTGGGCTTTGAATTTGGAAATGTCAGCACACATTTTCACCTACATCTTTCTGCTGTCATATTTTAAAACATACTTTTTCAAATAAAAATCCGTTTTAAATATTGTTTTTTCGCAAGGTGAAAAGGGGCAAAACATTATCCTCAGCTTCTATACTTTGCTCTTGTCTACTTCATTGAGAACTGCGATTTTCAAACTGGCTACAGTTGTTCTTTCAATATCTGCAGGGAGGGTCAGTGTATTAATAGTAGCAAACTTTTATTCATTGCAGATGGTTGGTTGGTTTGTTGATGTAATTACCACACCTCCTGAGCATTGTTTAAAGTGTGTCAGAAAATTTAAATTAATACAGTTGTAGGGAGATGTATGGGTGTCAAATGTTGTTGTTATAACTAAAGTGTTGGAGGTAAGATGCTGCAAAACTCCAACATCAAACAATGCCTCTCCAATATCACAATTAGACCGCTAGTCCTAAAATTTATGACATGAAAAGATTTGTTTCACATTCAATAAAAAAATTATGTGATTATTGCTTATATTGCTATTTTCTGACACTATAGCAAATATTATTTCTTCTCCATTATGTACACATATCTCGTTAATATACTTTATATCTCCAGACAAAATACCCTTTTTGGCAATAAAGGTTTAGAAATTTGAAATATAAGGCACTCACGACATGAGGGTACTGCATCTCTCCAATTCCCAGGCATACCCCCTGCATCCTGACATGCTTTAGCATAGATTTCAAAGCTGGAGCAGGGTTCTGATCCATCTGATGGGTTACTGCACACATCATAAATGCAACCATTATGATAAGGGGTTGGGTCCACATATGCATGACATGGAGCAAATGGTCCTAAAAAGATGAAAAGGATATATTCATTTCATTTGGGATGTGGATAAAGAAGGGATAGAAATTACTGTATTTTCAATATCATAATCATAATCATCTATGTCTTCCATCATTATGTATTATTACTAATCATTTGGTACTGTGAGTTTTGTTAGTTTATAATTGTACATAAAAAGCTTTTTAAACCAACATAACTTACACTCATAATAATTACCATCACTATTAATCTTCACAGTTGTACAAATTAAAACCTTACTATGATCTTCATTTGAGTCAAAAGGAGTATATGAAAATCAAATGGTTGAAGGTGTTATACTGTGGTAGTTATTTACTTCTTAATATTTACTTCTTAATCCCACTTTGAAGCCTACTACTCTCCGGTGTTGTATTCAAGAACTTAAATGTGTTGTATTTTCTCTTCCTATCATTAACATCATCACCACTATTATCACCTTCAGTACCCACATCTTCATCAAAACCATCATCACTAGTCACAACCACTGGCATGATCTCCATCAGAACTATCACTTCTATCAGTTGATATTATCATTGTAATAAACCCATTGCTTATGTACTGTACTCATTCATCATCACCATACTGTATAATAATTAAGTTTGTTTGTTTGATAAAGGCTTAATGACATATGACAACGAGGGTCAAATTGTGCCTGAGAGGCCAGATCATTCTAGAGGTGGGAAGGAAAGGGAAGGAAACAGGGGGAGAATGAGAAAAATACAAAGAGTTTAAGCAACATACCATCAAGGTAAATAAGGGGGTAGCAAGCGTCCAGTGCATCATCATTTACATCCTCTGTACAAGGTTCTTGAGGGACATCATCATCGCAGGTGTATGCTCCAGTATTCCAGGAATTGCCAAAGTTTGATTCATAAGGATCCTGGGTATTAACAGAAACAGTACAAATTGTTGAATATGATCAATCTGTGAAGTAGCCTGACACATTTAAATGGTCTAAATAAGGATAAGGTGAGTGTGGTGATTCATGTAGGTCATATATGTCAGAGGATAAAAATAGGTATAGTAAGACCAAACAACAACAACTGTTTGTTTGATGAGAGTTTAACGGCACCACAACAGCAAAGGTCAAATTGTGCCTGAGAGGTTAGATCATTCCAGAGGTAGGAAGGAGAATAAACAGGGGGAGATTGAGAAAAACACGAGAACTAAAAGCCAGAAAGCTGGGATTGAGAGAGAAGGTGTATGGGTGAAAAAATAATGTAGAGAGAGAGAGGCGGTGGTATAAGGAGGACTAAATATGGTTGTAGAGGGAAGCATAATGAAGGAAGGAGATAATTTTATCCGGAGGGTTTTTTTGGAAGAGCTTGGCTATTAAGGTGTGGGCAGTGAGGGAAGCTCTGGAAAGGTTGTTTAGGAGGCAAGCAAGGAGAATGTGATGGACTGTGAGGATGCAATGGCAATTGTTGCAGAGGGATTGGGGGAGGGGCAAATAAAGACAACAAAGGAGGAGTGTCAACACTGCTTACACAAGTAATCATTAACCACCCATCAACCAAAAGTAAATCATGAAAGTTCTTCATTAATGCTTTTTACTTATGGTCAAAAAATTGACAAATTTGCTTTTGCTGATGATTTCACTTCAATTTTAAATAAAATGACACTGAGAAATATATTTGATAGATTCAAAAAGGATTTGTTAAAAAAGTTCAAGGTTCAAAGATCTCAGAAAAGAGTCTGTTACCATATTTTTTTATCCGGCCAGTAATAAAAACAAATTTCAAAATGATATCTTATTCTGTGAAAACATGTTTCTTCACACACGAGTTATAAAATTAAAATACTTTACTTTTTTACAGCTTTTTCTCAAGATTTTAAAACAACCTCTCTACATCTATTGCAAACCATTTAAACCTTTCTACTCAAGGAACACAAAAATTAAACTCACAATGTAGCCATTTTGTCTCATGTAGTCATTTGAGGTATCTCCGTCTAGGGTTCCACACAGGCCACACGTTCTGTTTGAGAACGTCTGAGGTAGCTGGATCTCGGCATTGTGCTGTCCATTATATCTGATGACCAAACCTGAACTTGTTTGCAAAATCTAAAAAAAGATGAGAGATATTGATAATGCTGGAAATAATTGTTACACGTTTGCTTACATGAAAGAGGTTAAACTTCTGCACTAGTTCATACTCAGCAATTCTTTGCACAAGATTGACATTGGATCAAGCTTATTGAGTCTCTTAACTAAGAAATGCACTAACAATCTGTGTGTTACAGTTCTCTCAAAACTTTTATACAATTAAACCAGAGAAAATAAGACACACATTAGGTGTAACTCCGCTTTCCATTTAGTATGCACTAGAGCTGCCAATTTTGGCCAAAATCGGCGATTGCACATCACACGTCTCCTATCTAATGCACGTTGGGCATATTATTAATGCCCCTATAATAGCATACCGAAAGGAAAGCAGAGGTACACGTAATGCATATGAAGTGAATTACATCAAATGCCACTATTCCCCATAATATGAAAAAGCAATATTTATCATATCTAATAACAAGCCAAGTTACTTTACAACTCCTCATTAAATATTCAAAGCAGAAAATAGAAAGACTTGCAGGTAACCCCAGAGACATACGCCATTATTTCAATTCCTAATACACCAGTCATTCTAACTCAGTAAATGGGTGAGCTTCTTATTCATTTAAATTTCAAAATAGAACGTATCATTTATTGTGGAATTGTTAATTGCTTATGTTTTAAGCTGGATAATCTAATCTAGAAGGATTTAGCGGTAGGCTAAATCTAGCATGGAATGCAATGGCTAAGTGGTTATGAGTTGTGTTCAGAATGAGAAGTACTACGTTTGATTCCCTGCTGAGCAGCTATTTGTTTCTTTGGGCAAGACACTTTTTCCCACTTGTCTCAACTCTACTCAGGCTGTGAAAATGAGTATCAGCATTACTAGCAAGTTAACCTGCGATGGACTAGTGTTAGGTCCAGGGGGAGTCATTTGCTCTCAACTGCTTGAGCCATGGAAACCGGGATAACCACCAGCCGTATAAGCCGATGACTCCGATGGATTTAACTTTCAACTTTTAAGGTAAATCAAACTCTAGTTCCTCACATTCATAAAAACACTGAGTCAAGTCAACTTTCATATAAAGTACACTCATCACACTTACTATAAAATCATTATTGCTTCCATATTTCTCTTGAATTACAGCTAGAGTAAAAGATGCGTTACAATACCACAGATACTAATTGTCCATCTTACCATGTTCGGGTAGCTTGATATTATTTCTACTCCGTTGACACTGTCCACATAAGGCAGAATGTAGGAAACATCATTAACAAACACATCCGTCCTCCGTAGAGTGTAAGTCACCGAGTTCAATTCTAAACTGATTGAATTCATATACGATACTTTGTCTCCAGGTCTCTTATGGATGTTTCTAGTGGTCAGAAGGAAGCCAGGATCGCCAGTTATGTCACACCTGCCGATGAGGGTGTATTCACATGTTCCTTGGAAGTTGTAAGCTCTACCATCAAAGGTTTCATAATGTGGATCGCCCCATATTGTACAAACAGAAGGTGCTGTTGAAGAAAAAGTTAATTAATTTTATTATTCCCATTTTATTTAAACAGCTGCTTTTTTTCTTCCCAAAGTGATTATTTCTCGCTTACTTCTAAATGAAATGTTAAATTTGACAGATTTTATTATGAAAATCCTCTTTCCCTAATTTTAATAATAAAGAGTCTAGAGCATGCCTCCATCATTCATTCTGCATGTGGAACAGATACTGCACCTTTCCCCATGATTCAGATGAAAAAGATTACAGTAATTTTCAATTTTAGATGGTGAAATAATTTGGATTCATTTCAACCAATCACAATGAGTGAGAGGATCACCTGGGGTGCAGACTTCTCCATTGCCCTTATAGTTATCCTTGCAGTAGCACCCACGAATACCATTCCTGACAGAGCATTCTGCATTGGCATCACAATTTAAGGGGGTGCACTGTGTGGATCCACTTGAGCATTCACATCTATCACTGCAGTTATCTCTTAGCCAGGATGTTCCATTCTGCAAGAAAAAACAAAATCTACATTTCTAAAATTGCAACTTGAAACAGTTTAATAAGAAGTACTTAACATTCAACCCTTTGCAAAATCAAACAATTCTGTGAATCCACATTTTGTACAAGGGAAAGACAAAATCTAGGTTTCAAAAATTGTAACTTGAAGGCGTTGCATAAGAAGTAATAAATATTCATCATTTTGCAAAATCAAACATTTCTTAGAATCCATATTTGTATCAATAACTCATTGAACTCTTCAACTTCCAAGACTGAAACTTTTCCAGTACAATTCAAATTTTCACAAAACTGTGATGATGACAAAATTATACACAATGCAATCTTTTGAAAAGGAACAAATGGATGCTGTTTGTTACAAGACAAAAAAAGTTGTAAAAAGTTAGGATAAGATTCAATTCCTCTCCTCAAAAAAGTGTGAAATTATCCAAGATGACATCTACATGGTTTACAGTATTAATTATCATCTACAATCAAAACCTCCAAATAATATAATTTGATTGCTACTTAACACATCAAAGTGTATACCATTACAATTGGACATCACATCTTAGCATATCACATATTTCTACTTAGTCCTAACTTACAGAGTAGTAATTTCCTTCAAAAACACATCCACACAGGTCCAATGTGACACACTTGTCGCCATCCAGCACTTGACCTTCTGGGCAACTGCAGGTTTCTACACATGGATTTGGACAATTGGTGGCAGCAGAGGGATCATAACAAGATGGCTTGCAGCTGCTTCCACAGGTCTGGTATTCTGTACCATCGGGGCAGTCCAGCGCTGTAAAAGAAATAATATGAGAGCATTATTGCTGGAGCATTATTTTAATATTCTTTGTAGAGGCACTTTCTTAACCAGTGGAGAAGTGGCTGCTTCTTATGCACTCAACTCATTACAGTATTAATGATCATATATAACATATATAATGTTTTAATGATATAAAATATTATAAGAGTGGCTGCTTCTTATGCACTCAACTGATTACAGTATTAAAAATAATGTTTCAATGATATGAAATATCATAAGAGTGGCTGCTTCTTATGCACTCAACTCATTACAGTATTAATGATAATGTTTTAATGATATGAAATATCATAAGAGTGGCTGCTTCTTATGCACTCAACTCATTACAGTATTAATAATGTATTATTGATATAAAATATCATAGGAGTGGCTGCTTCTTATGCACTCAACTCATTACAGTATTAATGATAATGTTTTAATGATATGAAATATCATAAGAGTGGCTGCTTCTTATGCACTCAACTCATCACAGTATTATTAATGTTTCATTGATATAAAATATCATAGGAGTAGCTGCTTCTTATGCACTCAACTCATTACAGTATTAATGATAATGTTTTAATGATATAAAATATCATAAAACAAACTTGCACCACTCACAATACAACACTCAATGTAAAATACTTGATTGTTTAGTAAAATACATTTGAAAATCTAATAAAAGTATCTGGATGAGTGGTCAGGAAGTCTGCTACTGAGGGTGATGTCTTGCAGGCATTTCTAATTAAAATGTTGTTCAGACAAAAATAAAACAAATTGCATGATCATGAAGAACACCCAAACACTTTGTTTACAAGGAGCTAAAAAAATAAACCTTCCTTAGAAGCTTACAAAATGGTAAACCTAAAAAGAATATTTCATGATACTTACGACATTGCGGCACCTGCTCACGCCAGTTACTTGGTGATCCACCAGCAATCCTGCAAGCTGAGGCATACTGAGCAACACTGTCACACAACTGAGTTTCATCTGGCAATGTAGCACATACATCATAGAGACAACCCTCATAGTAGGGGTCACTATCAACCAGAGGGTGGCACATAGCTAGAGGGCCTATGCAATGGGTGAAAAAGAAAATTCCTTTGTCAATCATAAAAGAACTTTACTTTTAATAAATTATTTTAGACCAACAATATCATTCATGAGGAAATGTGTATTTGATTAATTTTATGACTTGAATACCAAAGAAATTCATCAAAATGTAAAATGAAAAAATATATGCTTCAAGATTGTTTGTTTGATGAGAGTTTAACTGCACCACAACATCAAGGGTCAAATTGTGCCTGAGAGGTTAGATCATTCCAGAGGAAGGAAGGAGACACTTCTGCAGGTAAATTCCTCAAATGATACATGATAAAATTGATCAACATACAGTAGGTCCATAAACATAGAAACAACATTGGTTTAAAACATTAATTCATCTAAACCTACACAAACAAACATAAGAAAAGAGTAACTAGAATGTTAGCACTCTGTAAAGAGCATACCTCCACCCCCAGCTCATTCCCCTATCTTCCCTTTTATTTCTTGCAACTTTTGTAAGGAGTGAAAAATCCCATTTTTTACCAGTCATACCTAATAGACCTAAAACCCTATTTTTGTCACACCTAATATACCTAAAACCCTACTTTTGCCATACCTAATATACCTAAAACCCTACTTTTGTCATACCTAATATACCTAAAACCCTACTTTTGTCATACCTAATATACCTAAAACCCTACTTTTGTCATACCTAATATACCTAAAACCCTACTTTTGTCATACCTAATATACCTAAAACCCTACTTTTGTCATACCTAATAGACCTAAAACCCTACTTTTGTCACACCTAATAGACCTAAAACCCTACTTTTGTCATACCTAATAGACCTAAAACCCTACTTTTGTCATACCTAATATACCTAAAACCCTACTTTTGTCATACCTAATAATACCTAAAACCCTACTTTTGTCATACCTAATAGACCTAAAACCCTACTTTTGTCACACCTAATAGACCTAAAACCCTACTTTTGTCATACCTAATAGACCTAAAACCCTACTTTTGTCATACCTAATATACCTAAACCCTACTTTTGTCATACCTAATAATACCTAAAACCCTACTTTTGTCATACCTAATATACCTGAAACCCTACTTTTGTCATACCTAATATACCTAAAACCCTACTTTTGTCATACCTAATATACCTAAAACCCTACTTTTGTCATACCTAATAATACCTAAACCCTACTTTTGTCATATCTAATATACCTAAAACCCTACTTTTGTCATACCTAATATACCTAAACCCTACTTTTGTCATACCTAATAGACCTAAAACCCTACTTTTGTCATACCTAATATACCTAAAACCCTACTTTTGTCATACCTAATATACCTAAACCCTACTTTTGTCATACCTAATATACCTAAAACCCTACTTTTGTCATACCTAATAATACCTAAAACCCTACTTTTGTCATATCTAATATACCTAAAACCCTACTTTTGTCATACCTAATATACCTAAAACCCTACTTTTGTCATACCTAATAGACCTAAACCCTACTTTTGTCATACCTAATATACCTAAAACCCTACTTTTGTCATACCTAATATACCTAAAACCCTACTTTTGTCATACCTTATATACCTAAAACCCTACTTTTGTCATACCTTATATACCTAAAACCCTACTTTTGTCATACCTAATATACCTCAAACCCTACTTTTGTCATACCTAATATACCTAAAACCCTACTTTTGTCATACCTAATGGACCTAAAACCCTACTTTTGTCATACCTAATATACCTAAACCCTACTTTTGTCATACCTAATAATACCTAAAACCCTACTTTTGTCATACCTAATATACCTAAAACCCTACTTTTGTCATACCTAATATACCTAAAACCCTACTTTTGTCATACCTAATAGACCTAAAACCCTACTTTTGTCATACCTTATATACCTAAAACCCTACTTTTGTCATACCTGATATACCTAAAACCCTACTTTTGTCATACCTAACATACCTAAAACCCTACTTTTGTCATACCTAATAAACCTAAAACCCTACTTTTGTCATACCTAATAAACCTAAACCCTACTTTTGTCATACCTAATATACCTAAAATCCTACTTTTGTCATACCTTATATACCTAAAACCCTACTTTTGTCATACCTAATAGACCTAAAACCCTACTTTTGTCATACATAATATACATAAAACCCTACTTTTGAAGATTGTTCTTCAATAAATTTCATTAAGCGTCCATGAACCTTTTAATGACAATGAATTTAATTCTAGATTTCAAAGAACAATTTGAAATGTGAGGCTGTATTTTCCTCTCAAGAATATAAGAAAACACTTTTCTTGCTAGATATAGTACTAATAAAGTTACAAATCAATCATATTAATTTTCTTTCTTAAGAATACTAATTGATATTTCAGCGACACAAGTATTCAAATGAAACGTCATTTTTTAACTGAGAGCTCCTTTAATTAAAAAATAGATACAAGAATCAATGTCTAAGGATTGTGATTCTTATAAGGCGACCCGTGGGCCAAATCTGGCCCACCAGACAATCCAATTTGGCCCGGGAACAATAGTCATTAAATAATGCAATACAATACATTACATGTAAGATCATTCCGAGTGAGATTGGTGAAAAATCGCAAAATACTTGTTCATTTTGGGGTTTTTCCCAGGCAGCTCACTAAAACATTGCGGCTTATCAAATAAATTCGGCTCGCAGCTTGTCAAATTACTTTGACGGGTTTTATTTGTCACATGACACTGGTTTTGCCATGTGATTGGCCCACAACCTAAGGCTGTTGTGAAATGATGGCCCTTGGAAAAATTTATTTAAGAACTCTTGTCTTAGTAGGTCATCAAAGTATACATTACCATTTGGATCATTTATCACAGAGCATAGTTGTATTGCTCGCTCTGTTTCTGGAGTGTCAGGGATGCATGGTTGAGGAGGTTCTGGTACAACGACGCACTCACGAATTCCAGTCTGCCAGCTTGAACCCATCTCACCTTCATCAAGAGCCTGTTGAAACATGATAATATCAAAAAACAATCAATATCATAGAAAGTTAGAGATAATCAGTGGTCAAGCATGTCCATCATATATAAAAGAAGAAGAACTTTAAACTTCTAAGCTTTACATTTTTTTTCTGTATGCTTTTGAAAGTAAAAACATCCAAGCTCTCCGTCCCCCCCTCCCCCCCGCCCCTTCCTCCCTTCTTCCTTCCCTCTCTCCTTCTCCAAAAAAAAAAATGGACATTTTAAGAAATAAACTTTTAAAAGGAAAACATGGGATATTTTGAGGAAAAGAATTGGATATTTTTATGTAAACCTTTGCATATTTTGGGGAAACCCTTGAAAATTTTGAGGAAAAGTCATATTTGGAAGAATTTTTTTGGAAAATTTGGGATAAATGTCACATATTTTGAGGAAAATTTCACATATTTTGAGGAAAACCCAGAAATTTTGAAGAAAAAGTAAGATATTTTGAGAAAAAACCTTTGGAATTTTAAAGAAATATAAATTTTAACAAAAAATTTGAAAACCTTCAGAATTTGGGGGGAAAATGTTGCATATTTTTAGGACAATTTAAAGACAGCTATCTTATTATGCAAATTAAGGTTTGTTCCATAACTGTATGGGTAGTTTAAACAAAATCA
The DNA here is from genome assembly GCA_020152595.1 of Chiridota heheva. NCBI lineage: Eukaryota > Metazoa > Echinodermata > Holothuroidea > Apodida > Chiridotidae > Chiridota > Chiridota heheva. The sequence goes on along the minus strand of JAIGNY010002131.1, from coordinate 613,771 downwards.
TAGTGTTATTAGAAATTATTATGCATGTTATAATTTTTACTTACATTAGTTTGGGAGGAGGGCAGACATACTTTGGGGGCATTCCCCAAAATTCCCCCACTTATATTTTGGGGCTTTTCCTAAAGCCTCCCCCGCCAACTGCCCCCCCCCCCCCCCTCTCCTTCCCTCCCCCTTCTATGGGTACAAGCCTAACTTTAAAAGGAATGAAATGGTGAAGTAGGACTCAAAAATCTCCTTTTGTTATGGAGATATTCAAGTTTAAAGTTGTATCATACGTGTATCCTACATGTATCATACGTGTATCATACGCGTATTATACGTGTATCAATGACTAAAATCAGACTATAAGTTTGACCTCATCCTATGTTCCTATTAAGTCTATGTGCATTTTAAAAAAAATATTTCTTAAAACTTTGTGACGTCTGATGAAGTAATGTCAATTTATTATCTCAAACATAATAAATGCAAAAAAAGTTCATAAAGTGTCATTAAAAAATATAACAATCATAAAGAAAATGAAAGAGTGTAGAAGAGCATCACTCTTCTACAAAAGACTCTAAATCTGTCATTTTAAAGCAAACTTGTAGTATTTTTCAAACTTGGTATGTCCTAGACACAACACGATAACAAGGTAGTCTGAGCATTGAGCTATGAAATGTAGATCTGCATACAGCAGTCTCTGCCAATTTGAATAACTTACTTGAGATCCATCCCTCTTCTCTAGGTCATTGCCTGGTATAGCATCGTAATTGCCACACAATCCACAAATGCTATCAATGAATGAATTAGGCATCTGGACATCAGCATTAGAATTGCCATCATATTGGATAACCATGTTGAAATCTGTGTAAAGGGTCTAAAGGTGATGAAATTAATAAAGAAAAGTAAAAGTTTAGTATGGCTGGCTTGAAGATGAAATTAAAGAAAAGTAAAAGCTTAGCATGGCTGGCTTGAAGATGAAATTAAAGAATGTACAAAAATAATATGGATGGGCTTAAGATGAAATTACTCAAGAAATGCAAATAAATTTTTTTACGGGTTATAACTGTTTAAAATAGTCCATGGAAGTATAAGGAATACCTTCATATAAACAAGTGAAGATTACATATACACAAGTAAAGAGAATTAGTCAAAGAATTATGTTTCATAGTGATGAGACTTGACACTGTTATTATCACCCACTGGGCCTCTGCCACTAAGGGCATGCTTTAAGATGCAATACGCTTTGCACGCAAAGCACTCCACTTTCGTAATCAATTTTAATATTCTGTACAATGCATCTTGCAAAGTTTCTCATTTAAGTCTTCCCCTCTTTTTTTCTATAGGTACAAATAAGATTGAAATACCTTCCTGTAAGAAAATATTGTGTATGACAACAGTAACATATTAAAGATAACAGAAGGTAACATATAATTTCAAAATAGTACTCTTCATGATAGTTATCATGTACTGTATGTAATACAAAAAATTACATTTAAAAGGAAAAAATACATTGTCTTTAAAATTTCCAATACAACTTTGCAATTAAACTATTCTCTTGAAAATAAAAACATAATAAGACTCACTAAAGTTGGCCTTGAGTACAGGATGGTGACAAACTCGTCCACATAGGGTGCCAGCACAGTCACTTCATTTACTTGGATTTTTGACCCTCTCAAAAGTGCATATGTTCTTCCTTGGTACACCAACCGCAGCTCTCTCAAATACGACACCCTAGCCGATGGAGACGGCTTGATATTGTCGCTGATCAGTTCAAAGGAATTGTTAGTGAAGCCACAGCCGTTTCTGATTAAAGTGTACTCGCAGTCTCCTTGGAAGTCAAACCGACTGTTGTCGAAGGTGACATAATGGGGATCTCCCCAGACAGTGCATGTTGCAAATGCTACAAAGAGAGATCGTTTACAATACCATTGGTAACAGTTATTGTTTGTTTGTTTGTTTGATGAGGGCTTAACGGCACCACGATAACAAGGGTCATATTGTGCCTGAGAGGTCAAATCATTTAAGAAGTAGGAAGGAAAGGAAACAGGGAAAGAATGAGAGATATTCAAGAACAAAAGGTCAGAAATCTGGAATTCAATTAAATCAGATAACAAAAGTTTTGGTTCTTCCAATTATGCGGCATTTTATTTTTCATTTTAAAATTGAATTACATACAAAAATCTCTGGATATCGGAGATCTCATCTGGTATGGGCATTATTCCTTCCTTTACAAATATACATACAATTTACAATTCATCATAGCCAAAGAAACAAGCCTTGCAGCAAAGATGGTTATTTCAAATTTGTATTTAATAACAAATTATTACATGGATTTTGATTTACTTAGTATAGTATAAATATGAGCAACATGATGTCAGGAAATTTATATTCTATGGCATTCTGAATAAACACAGAATAATACTTTGCAAGATGTATAAATTCCTTGAAAATATTCCAGAAATTTTCCTTCAAATCAATGTCTAATCTACCCAGAGACCAGTATGGTTGATAGATATTATTACTACAGTCAGACTGTCAGATCAGCTAGATAGACAGTATAGTACTAAGCATGAACAATTCTTCTATTTATGCGATACATAAATACTCAAGGTCGAAGCTTGCTAGTTAGCACAAAAGGAATATCGGGTGTCACAGGGTGGAAGACGCAAGTTATTTGAGCTAACTTGATCGACCTGTGGATCTATTGTTCTTCTCAGGTAACCTTTTACAAATCTTTTTAAACAATTTATACAGCATGGTTACCTTCGCTGCAATAATATTCTTAAAATTTACACAAAAATGTAGTTTGTTGATCAGAAACTAATTCTCTTACTGTATTCACAGTTCGGGCCCATCCTTCCAGGCTCACACGAGTGGAATCTTCCAATAAGACTTGCACCGACTCCAACTTCCAATACTCGCACTTCATAGTAACGATGCAGTGTTAGTCCAACAATATCAACTGCACCTCCAGAAGTGAGATCAAGTGTAACAGCATTTATCCAATCAGAGTTGCCATATTCTCGATACTGAAGTTGACCTTCAATGACCTCCCTCTTAGCACGGGCTGATCCATCCTTGTTTAGGTAGGTGATCGTCAAGGAGGTTGAACGTGCATTTTCAATTCCAATGTTATAGGGAACAATGCCAGCAGAATCTGTTATGTGTAAAATAATTGAAAGAATTGTGTTATCATTTCTCCAAGTTTAAAAAAATCATACATATTGAAAGCACTCAAGGATTTATCAATTTGCATGTACGCACCACAGAATTAGTATTCTTCCGAAAAGTATAAACAGCTGAAGCGTTCATAAATGTTTGTAAAAATTCAAGACTTTTGATGTGTCTTAAGGCGGAAAACACACCAGACGCAACGCAACAAGCGAGTTTTTAGATAATCATACAGGAAACAAATATTATAAGATGCTTTGACTTTTTGCTTACACACGATGAATTTTACAATTAAGGCTTTCTGGTAATACTGGAAAATTTGCTAGAAACGCTGTTTTGTTCAAACTGTGAAGAAATTCGCTTTAGTGGGGCGCAATTTTCTGTCGCGACGCAAATTTAGCTATAATGGGCGTAGAAACGCCCTTTCAATCAATTTTCAGTTATCATCTTAATAGTCATGCGATGTCGATCCATCTATGAAAACAAGAGTTCAAAATGTTTATTTTCCTTTGTTTTATTTATTTTTGTTCAAAAAAAATCGTTCGCCGCGTCGCGTTCGGTGTGTCACAGCCTTTACTGCAGAGAGAATGTTTTGGTGTGTATTCAAAAGTATGAACATCATCAAATATTTGGTATAATACATTAGCATAATAAACTTGGCTGACCAAATTGTTTTATTAAAGTTCTCAATTATTTATCACTGACAAAAGAATGGTAGTTCCATTTCTTGCTCCTATTTAGGTCACTATGCATGTACATGCTTCATTAAACTGTCTTAAGAGTACCCCTCTCTTTATTGATTGGTAACAACTCTGTAAAATCACTGATGCATTTTATCTTATTAAAAATAAAATAGATTGGTCATTGTCTAGTCTGTTTGTTCTGAGTTATAGTACAGGTAAACTGTTAATCTAATTTATCCTTTATTAGAACCAGGTTGGAATTTGCAAAAGTTTTAAAAGAAAATGAATAAGAGTCTTTTCCACTTTATCTTATAATTCTTTTCGTAGTCATTTGTATCATTTTTGTATATCACTTCTCAAAGTTTTTAAAAATGAGATACAACATTGTAATGTGAAAACATTTATAACAGTAACGTCCTACCAACTATATAATTCACTTTTTCAGGTTCTGTTATGAAATAAATGATATTTTGCTTGTAATGAAGCTGGAACATGCCATAATAAAATGAGATGAAAGAGTTTTCAACATTTAATTCAAATAAAAACATTACTAAAACACTTAATGTACCAGAGACAGTTGAAGAGTTTTCTTAAACTGTGTCCCCACAAATTGACCGATCACTTAAACCAAACACAATTGCATTCCACCATACAGCCCTATGTCCCCACAAATTGACCAATCACTTGAACTACACACAATTGCATTCCATCTTGCAGCCCTGTGTCCCCACAAATTGACCGATCACTTGAACGAAACACAATTGCATTCCACCATACAGACCTATGTCCCCACAAATTGACCGATCACTTGAACTACACACAATTGCATTCCACCGTACAGACCTATGTCCCCACAAATTGATCAATCACTTGAACTACACACAATTGCATTCCACCTTACAGACCTATGTCCCCACAAATTGACCAATTACTTAAACCAAACACAATTGTACACCTCCTTACAGACCTATGTCCCCACAAATTGACCAATCACTTGAACTAAACCTAATTGCATTCCATCTTACAGCCCTATGTCCCCACAAATTGACCGATCACTTGAACTACACACAATTGCATTCCACCTTACAGACCTATGTCCCCACAAATTGACCGATCACTTGAACTACACACAATTGCATTCCACCGTACAGACCTATGTCCCCACAAATTGATCAATCACTTGAACTACACACAATTGCATTCCACCTTACAGACCTATGTCCCCACAAAATTGACCGATCACTTGAACTACACACAATTGCATTCCATCTTACAGACCTATGTCCCCACAAATTGACGGATCACTTGAACCAAACACAATTGCATTCCACCGTACGGCCCTATGTCCCCACAAATTGACCGATCACTTGAACCAAACACAACTGCATTCCACCGTACAGACTTATGTCCCCACAAATTGACCGATCACTTGAACTACACACAATTGCATTCCATCTTACAGACTACTAATCATTGATGCCAAATAGAACCAGAATCAAATATTACATGGCCTCCCTTACTTCAAGACCACATATTCTTCCTGTCAAGAATGATGTGTTAAAGAATAGCATCCTCAAATGATGGATCAGTCAAATTAAATATCAGACAATTTGTCTCTAAGAAACTATTTTTTTTTTTTTAAAAGACTTAGCAAACAAATGAAATTGGGCAACACTGACCACACTATGAAAGTACATCAATCACGTAAAACAATCATATATACACTTGTCGTTCCCAGAACACTCCAGATTAATTATTCAACAAAGTCAACAAAATCGTGACATATCTTATGAGCCAAATTTTCTTTCTGTTTGAGTAAATATCTCTCAAGAAGGCAAGTCAATAGGTCATGAAGTGGAATCAATTTATTCTAGATATAGATAATCCTTTGTAGAAAATACTAGTGACTCCTAAACATTACCTGTCAATTCAGTCAATTCATAAAGGGTGGGATAAATGTTGGAATATACACTTTAATGCACTGCCAGAGAATACAAACAAACCATCTTCATCCCATCTAATAGTTTAACATCATCAATATGAATACTTGAACGCACTTCCAACACTTGCTTTAAATTTACTTTTTCTATTTTCCAATCTTGTTTTAATTGATTTTGGTTTAAATTCTATCATATGGTATTAAATTACACAAGTTCTTATATTCCTTGGTACTGTGCCTTCTCCAAGAGCAGATATCAAACTCTCACTATGTGTATTTCTTTCAATTAGTCAATTATTATCGACTTGCCTCTAAACTTCATCTCATTTTCCTCTTTATATTTTTCAATATTTTAGTGCTATTATTTCTGCAATAGTTCCAATCTGAGTTAGTTTTAATATTTGAACATTTGTTTCATCATTGAAAGTTTGATAGTTGCTTTTATCTCTTCAAGTGCTTTTTATACTGCTTTTTGTTTTACCTGCATATAATTATGAATATTCCTTTTAACTTAAGTTTTAGCCCTGTTTCAGTCTTGCCCACTGAATAGTACCATGGCATTTCACAGCAGGTTACATACATGTGTAACTAAGCAAAAAGAATGTTCACAAGAGCTGTTCTGAAGCCCTCTACATATAATGCTAGAACTTTCAAGATATGTTTAGAGGTGCAGTGGCTCAGTGATTAAGGAGTCATGCTCGTATACGAAAGGTACCGGGTTATATTCCCGCCAAGAGCATTGCATTGTGTCCTTGAGCAAGGCACTTTACTTGCTTCAGTTCACTCAGCTGTAAAATAAGTACCAGCACTGCTGGGGAGTTAATCTGTGATGGGCTGGCATCCTCTTTAGGGGAAGTAATGTACTCTCATCCACTTGTGTCATTGAAACCACGGATAAGTACCGGTCCTATGAGCCTAATGGCTTGGATGGATTTAGCTTTAGCTTTCAAGCTACGTAAAATCTGGTCTCATCTTCTGATTACTTACCAATTGAGCAATTTCTTCCCCCGAATCCAACTTCACAAGTCGACACACTGAAGGTTGTGCTTCTTGCAAAGCTCCCATCCTCACTTCTCTGCATCTCAACTTCATACTCGTAGGAGGTGTTGATAGCCAAACCCTGGAAGATGTACAGAAACTGGTTACCGCTGATGGGTTCTCCTGATTGCCAGGAAGATACACCAGATAAGCGGTAGTGAAGTTTAAACAGTATGGCTTCAATCTCTATAAACCATCCTATCGTGAATGACTGCTCCCAGATTTGAATAATCTCTGGAACTGGTCTGTCATCTAGAAATAAAAAAAGAGTGTGTGTAAGCACAAAATCCTGTAATCCTTTTATGGTAATGTTAATTTAAAAAAAAATTGTATTTAATAGGCTTAGTAATTTCCTTCATAAGAACAATGTTTTAAATTCCATACAATTTGGCTTTTGCAAAGGTCACTCAACTTAAATGGCTTCTCTAGATACTGTACAATACCTAATCGATGGTTTTAATAACAAAGAAATCATGTTACTGTTTTTAGACTTGTCTTAACAGAAAAACTTTACCATTATGGCATTAGAGGGTTAGCGCTTGACTGGTTTTCAAGCTATTTATATCACTGTAATCAGTTTGTTTTAGTAAATAGTTTGTTTGTTTGTTTGATGAGGGCTTAACGGCACCACAACAACGAGGGTCAAATTGTGCCTAAGAGGTCAGAACATTCTAGAGGTAGGAAGGAAAGGAAACAGGGGGAGAATGAGAGTAATACAAGAACAAAAAGTAAGAAAGCTGTGATCGAGAGAGGAAGTACATGGGTAAAAAAAACATAAACATATAATCATGAGTAATATTTCCATATCACTTTAAACCGTGTTTGTGCGATCAAGAGCTTTGAGTTGTTACAGTATCCTTGTTAATACACATAGGTTTACAGGATTCGGAGCAACATAAATTTCTTCTGTTAGCAGTATCATTCACAGTATAAAATATCTTTCTATAAAGCACTTAAGCAATATTTTTGCCTGTTGACTTATTTGCTTATTACTATGACATATCGGAAACTGGTATACTGCTTTTTACGTGTAAGTAACATCTAGCACAGAAGGTGAATAAAAAACTAAAAGGTGCCAGAGGTAAATTTCTATATCAAGTTTAAAATTTGTTAATATGGGATTGCCAAATTGTAACAAGGACACACAACAACCAGGTTAACAAAGACAGACCTCATAATATGTTTGTTTGTTTGTTTTATGAGGGCTTAACGGCACAATGACAGCGAGGGTCAAATTGTGCCTGAGGGGTTAGATCATTCTAGAGGTAGGAAGGAAAGAAAAGATGGGGGATTGAGAGAAACACGATAAGTAAATGCCAGAAAGCTGGGATCGAGAGAGGAGGTGCGTGGGTGAAAATAAACAAAGCAGAGAGAGGGGGGTGGGAGAAGAGGACTAAATATGGTTGTAGAGGGAAGCATGAGAAAGGAAGGAGATAATTTTATCCCGAAGGTTTTTCTGGAAGAGCTCGGCTATTGAGTTGTGGGGAGCGAGGAAAGCTCTGGGAAGGTTGTACAGGGGGAAAGCAAGGGGGACATAATGGACTGTGAGGGTGCAATGGCAACTGTTGCAGAGGGGTTGGGGAGCCAATAAGGAGGTGGGAGTGAGTGAGGTGGGTGTGACCTATTCTAAGACGGGTAATGTGAACGTTGTCGACACAGGAGAGGCTGTGGATGGTGGGTTTGATCGGAATGGTGGGCTGGATGACATGGAGTTCGTTATCAATTTGGGAGTCCAATGAGGTTTGCCAGTGGTCACAAACAAGGGAAGCGATAAGCGGTTTGATGTCAGAGAGGGTTTTAGGAAATGGAGTAGGGGGGAGGTAGAGGGCAAACTTAGCGGCTGCATCAGCCCTGTCATTGCCAGGGATGCCAGCATGGTTGGGTATCCAGAAGAAAATAATACTTTTCCTGCAGGGGTGGGCGAAAGGAGTACACGGAGGAGGTGGAATGTGGGGTTATCCCATTTAGGATTGAGTAAAGAAGTAAGGACAGCCTTGGAGTCGGAGAAGATGGCAAAGTGCATAATATGTAATGATTTGAAAACTCACAAAGCCAGCACCACGTAAATTGCATGCAGATAAAAACACAATGACACAGAGGATACCCTAAAAAAGCTAATACAATTTCAAGATACAATAGTATGGTTTTAAGTTGTCAAATATTATATTTGCTTACTGCTATGACAAATCTGAGGCTGCAGTCCTGAAGGGACAATTAGTGTGCAAACCATCAATTGTGTACCTCATCTCTCAATGCATTATTGTAGAGCATTAAGATTCAGTCACATTAACAAAACTAAATCGAGTTAAATGGGTACAACATAAACATATTTACCTATTTTAGAAGAAAAGAGTGTTACACTAATTATTTGTTGAGTACTACCTGGAAAACCAATGAATAATTCTGAAATCTAATGACAGGAGTTGCAACACAAAAAGTAACACAAAACAAACAAAACAGGCAATCATGTAAACATCCAAAAGGGAGATAATTATAAAACTGCTGATAATACATTAGGTGGAGCACAGGTAAACCCACTTGACATTTCTAAAATGAATTAACGAGCATTTGCAAAGGCGAGCCTGTCAACAATCTCAGATCAAACAAACAAAGTAAAGTGCTTAAACATCGACATCAATGGCATCATTGACCTTTGGATTATTGGCCTTATTTATAATCATCAGTATGGCATGTAACATTGATTGACACACTTGAGTCACAGCAAATTTCTGAGGGTGATGCAAACCATAAAAAAATTAACATGATACCTCTTTCACAATGATCACCAACCCAGCCTATTGTACAGCGGCAGTCATATGCATTGACTCGATCTATACAGGTACCCCCATTCTCGCATGGACTGCTCCAGCATTCATTGTCCTCTGGATAAAAAAGAACAAAATTGAAACATTAAATTTAAGAATATCTTCTTTTTAAGAAAAATTTTTTGATATTCATTTCACTCGAGGTTTTAGACAGCTAAGTTTTAAAAGACACTGCAGCAAAAACTCTTCCAGCTCTCATTGCAATAGCCTCCCCGAAAAATCCATGGTTCACTCACCTACTCCGCATACATCTCCAAAGAAGCCATCAGCACAATCACATGCATATGTGTCTCCAACATCTCTACAGGTACCGTTGTTCCTGCATGGAGAGCTTCCACATGGTCCAGCTATGCAATAAATAATGAGATACAAATATTTAGGTAAGTACAAGAAGGTATTGTTCAGAAAAACAAGACCACTTATAGAAAAGTTTTTCTTTGCTGCCTTCAGCTTCTTTATTTATCTTTTCATACTTAAGGCCATGCCATTGTTGATATATCTCAGATCATTTCACTTAATTTCCTCCTTTTTCTCTTTACAACATTAAAAATGTGAATAATCAGATTACAAACATATTACTTTATAAATGTTGTAAAAGGAATTGCTAAAAAGAAATGTAAAAGGTTTAACAAGCAGATCTTACATCAATGTGCATACAAATACCAATACAGGAAAATGCTAAAACCCTCACTCATCTACAGAACCTGTCAGTTATTAACAATTGCAGTTGGTAAATGATAAGAGTTGAATCTTTTTCTCATTATTTCATAAATTCTTGCTTGGTTTGTTGGTTTGTTTTTGGTAGATACAATTTTTTTTTATTTCTTTTAATTTATTTGAAAAACTCTTTGGCTTTTTGCAGTCTTCAAACACAATATACAACAAAAACTTAGTATGCTCTTGTTTCCGTGATAATTAAACAAAGCTTATTAAAGCTTTATTATTTGCTTGTTTCATATGTAAAACGGCAATGTCAAAAGTTTCTAAGTTTATTGCACACGTACACCAAATTAACGACGTTAACTTACACCAGAGAGGTATAAATTTGAATTAGAAATAATGCATGGCACAAAAGAAAAGAAAAAGTAGTAAAACCCAAACTGAATGGTGATAAGGATGAGCCATGAGAAACATATGAGTATACCTTATGAGAAAAGATAGGTGACAGAGGTGCGTGACAGAAGAGGACGAAAGAAGTTATGCTTCTTGGTTATAAGATAAGCAACACTTACCAATTTCACACATCTCTCCTGTGTAGGGTGATGGACAAATACACTCAAACTTGTTTTCAAAGTCATAGCATGTTCCACCATTCGAGCACGGATTACTAGAACATTCATCAATGTCTGTATACAAGAAAGGAAAACTAGAATAAAAATCACAATCCCATGGTTGTAAAAGTCCACTTGCAAGCTGTGTCTGACCAGGATATTTTCAGTCTACTTGTAAAATAGTATCGGATCCAGGATATTTTCATGGGGGGGAGACAGCATTTGACCTCTTACATTTTTGTTTGTGGTGTACTTTACAAAAAAAACTATCGCTATGAATATATAGCAAATATAATTGCTAGGGTGGGGGTAATAATATGTTTAAAAATCACCCACTTTCACCGTTGGATAACTTTAATGCTATAAGTGTACCTTGAAACAACCTCATAACTGATAAGTTTGAATAAATTGACCAAATTCTTCCCATAAAACTTTAGAAATAAAAATTTAAATTAGGTAAATTCCTACCAGTTTCACAGAAGGTCCCCTCAAAGCCAGAGTTACACTCGCAGATAAAACCGTTGATGTCATCCACACATGTACCGGAATACTGACATGGATTACTGCTACATTCATCAATATCTGAGAAAAAGAATAACAGTTTTACAAACATGCTAAAACAATTGACAGACGGTTAATTAAATGCATAAAAACAACAGACAAGAAGCCTCAAGAAATCATTTAATCAATCAATATAAAAAAAGGGAAGGACTTATTAGTTAGGATGGTGAGTCAATATGAAATACAAAAATCTATAATGTTCCCACTTTTGAGCTAGATCAAAGGTTTGTTTGTTTGTTTGATGAGGTCTTAATGGCACCTAGACAACGAGGGTCAAATTGTGCCTGAGAGGTCAGATCATTTTAGAGGTAGGAAGGAAAGAAACCAGGGGGAGAATGAGAGAAATTCAAGAACAAAAGCCAGAAAGCTGTAATCGAGAGAGGAGGTGCATGGGTAAAAACAAAAACAAAGAAGAGAGGGGGTGGAAGAGGAGAATTAAATATGGTTGTAGAGGGATGCATGATGAAGGAAGGAGATTATTTTATCTGAAGGATTTTTCTGGAAGAACTCAGCAATTGAGTTGTGGGGAGCGAGGGAAGCTCTGGGAAGGTTGTACAGGGGGCAAGCAAGGAGAACGTGTTGGATTGTGAGGATGCAGTGGCAATTGTTACAGAGGGGTTGGGGGAACCAATAAGGAGGTGGGAGTGAGTGAGGTGGGTGTGACCAATTCTAAGACGGGTAATATGAACGTTGTCGATACGAGAGAGGTTGTTGATGGTGGATTTGATCGCAATTGTGGGCTGGATGAGATCAAAGGTAAGAAACAATAGAAGCTATGAATCAGAAAGTGACAAAAGAACTAGGAATAATTGGTGTGTAAGCTAATAGGTCAGGCACTTTGTCAAATTCAAGCAGAATTTTCCAGAGGATCTTTGTTTGTTTGTTTGTTTGATGAGAGGATCTTTACTTTTTTTCAGACAGCACGAAGCACATTTACGGGTCCACCATGATAAACATAAGGAACAAGACATACTTGTCCCTCCACTAAAATGATCCCCTTCCCTTCCTGAACTACCCATTTACGGGCGATCGGCAAGTTCTTAGTGACATCATAATGATACTTAAAAGTCAATGGATACCAATCATATGAACAAATTTAAGGCCAATGAAAATGTCCCTTTCGTCACCATATGGATAGCCCTTACATGACTATTTTTTCTTTTTATTTACAAGAGTTTAAAATTTTCAAGTTATTAAAGGCTTTGATTGGAGTGGAGCTGCAAATGGTACTCAACATTGCAGCATGCTTAGTCCAGTTGTATTTATTATAAACATCAACAAATTACCAGATAAAGTAGATTCAACTTTTGTTACCAAGACTTAAAGTATTTACGGGAGCTAATGGTCAACCTGTGCTACAATGTGATAAGCATGATCTAATGCATTGGTAAAAAACCTTGCTTCTCTGTTTTTATTCAAAGAAGTGTAAAACAAGATGGACTGGCAAGATAAAGAGAAACTCTATACCTGATAAACTGATAGTTGACAACTCTTTAGATCTAAAACACTTAAAGCTGCAAGATATTACAGTTAAACCCTAAATTATAAAAATGACCAAAAGTCAAAGATTTTCTAAGCTTACTTGTATCGCAAAGTTCTCCAGTAAAGCCAGGTTCACATTCACATATGTATCCACCAACAGTTAAGTCTCTGCAGGTTCCATTTGCACAAGCGTTACTTGAACAGTCATCAAAGCGATCACAATAGGTATCAATATAGTTAGGATAACAGTCACACTCATAGCCACCAATTAAGTCACTGCATGTTCCATTGACACATTGATTATTAAGGCATTCATCAATATCTGTAATGAATCATTTGGTTTGATCATTTTATGGAATATGTATCACTTGTTGTTGGGTTTAAAGCATTTTAAACCTTACAATGAAATAAGAAACTTGATTTTTTCATCATAATAAAAAGATGTATAAAGTATATTTTGAGCAAATTTTTATGATAAATAGATTTCCTGCTAAAATGATGAAATGTAGAAACATTGTCAAAGTAGATATTTATTGATTTATATAAATTAGTGAAAGAGCAGACTTATAGCTGCAAAAGTGTTTCATGGCTGCAAAATAATTCCAAGACAAAAAAGAGATTTATTAGAAATGCGAAATGGCAGAATCATCACTGAGCATACTCAAAATATTGAAAATGCAACTCTTAAACAAAAAATCAGTACTTTCATGACTAAATCAGTGAATTCATGACTAAATCAGTGAATTCATGACTAAATCAGTGAATAACTAAATCAGTGAATTCATGACTAAATCAGTGAATTCAGTGACTTCAATGACTAAATCAGTGAATTCATGACTAAATCAGTGAATTCATGACTAAATCAGTGAATTCATGACTAAATCAGTGAATTCATGACTAAATCAGTGAATTCATGACTAAATCAGTGAATTCATGACTAAATCAGTGAATTCATGACTAAATCAGTGAATTCATGACTTAGTTAGTACTAATGACTAAATCAGTGAATTCATGACTAAGTCAGTACTAATGACTAAATCAGTCAATTCATGACTAAATCAGTGAAATCATGACTTAGTCAGTACTAATGACTAAATCAATGAATTCATGACTAAATCTGAATTCATGACTAAGTCAGTACTAATGACTAAATCAGTGAATTCATGACTAAATCAGTGAATTCATGACTAAGTCAGTACTAATAACTAAATCAGTATATACATGACTAAAACAGCAAAGTCATAATTCAAATAACAGAACAATATATTCTTAATATAAATGACAACAGTTACGACTACCATGGCACGTTCAATACTGAAATGACACATTATTATCTTAAATAGCACATTCATGTTGGGCATAGTACATTCATACACAAAAATGACAAATTTACAACTGGTACAGCATAACCAACTACAAGAATTAATAGCGACTGTAATAGCACATTATGAAAAGATAACTTACCACTACAACTATAACCATCCCCACTGTAACCATAGTTACAAGAACATTGCAAGGTACCGCTTACAACACTGCATGTTGCATTAGTATCACATGCAATGTCAGTGCAATTGAGCCAGCCACCTGCTTGACATTCACATAGTTGAGTGCACCCATTGATCAATCTCGTTGTTCCAATCTGTAAAGATTACACACACAACATGGAATGAGCCAGTACTTTTCAAACCAGTCTAAACTTAAAAACAGCAAAGAGTTCAAATTACGGGAGTGCAGTAGCCCAGTGGTTAGTGTGCCAGTCTTATACCAAAAGGTACAGGGTTGGAACCTCACCCAGGGTGCACTGTGTGTCCTTGAGCAAGACACTTGATACCATTTGCTCCAGTTCATTTAGCTGTGAAATGAGCCAGTTTCGGCTGGGGAGTTTGTTTGTTTGTTTAATGAGAGTTTAATGGCACCACAACAGCAAAGGTAAAATTGTTCCTGAGAGGTTAGATCATTCCAGAGGTAGGAAGGAAAGTAAACAGGGAGATTGAAAGAAACACAAGGATTAAAAGCCAGAAAGCTGCAATCAAGAGAGGAGATGTATGGGTGGAAAAATAATGTAGAGAGAGAGGGGGTGGGGAAGGAGGAATAAATTTGGTTGTAAAATGAAGCATGATGAAGGAAGGAGATAATTTTATCCAGAGTTTTTTTTTGGAAGAGCTCGGCCTCTGAGTTTTGGGCAGTGAGGGAAGCTCTGGAAAGGTTGTACAGGGTGCAAGCAAAGAGAATGTGATGGACTGTGTGGGTGTAATGGCTGGGGAGTATCCTGCAATGGACTGGTGTCATGTACTCTCTTCCACTTGACACCATGGAAACCTGGTATAAGCACTGGCTCTATAAAACCTTGAAGCTTAATGGGGTTTACCTTTAACTAAAATCAAAGAAATTCAATTTTGATAATAATAAATGCAACATATCACTTAACAATGGATTACATCCCCATGTATATTAGTACCAATAGGATCATTCTAGATCATGAACTATGTATAAGAAATTCATTCTTGGTTGTAAATAATAATCTACTGCTTTGTTCCAACAAAACTCTGTTTTGCTCCATAACGATCAATTTACATAAATCCTGACATTAATTCACTCATGACTGTAGGGAGTATAATGACTACCATAAAGGGATTGCTTGATTATTTACAATCAAAAATAACTTTTTTTGAAGGGACTAAATTATTCAAAATCTTCCTTGAGAATTTAAATTTTAGTTATAAGATGGCATCTAGAGGGAAAGGCTATTTTCCCTTTGATTTATGATACACTTGGTCTTAAAGATGAAGAGCTCGACCCAAAACACAGTTATGAATAAGTTTGTTTGTTTGTTTGATGAGGTCTTAACGGCACCATGACAACGAGGGTCAAATTGTGCCTGAGAGGTCAGATTATTTTAGAGCTGGACCAAAACAAAGTAAAGAGGAGAATTAAATATGCTGATGAAGGAAAGAGATAAGAGCAAGAACTTTGAGTTGATAAATTAATTGATAAATGAATGCCAGAGCATTTATTGATGGATGCTTCCCCCATCTGAGTGCAGCCTCTCAATCTTGTTCAATTTACTTGAATCATAAACTTTCTTAAGAGCATAATTTCTATTGATTTAATTCACCCATTGATAGCAAGACACAGTTGATGTATTGCACTTCTTTAAAAACTTTAAGTGTGGAAAAGTCTTTGTTCCAATTAGTAACCAAATTGTGTACAATATCCTCCATAGTTATTTTTAGACATTCTTAAACTTGACAACACTTGATAAATCAACTGAGTTTTCACTTCACTTCCATTCACATTTTGAACACTCATTTACTGCTGTATGAAAGAACATTTTTCAAATACCAAATATAATTTTATCTTACCTCAAAGTAACGCCCATTGTCATAGCAACCACATTCTGACTCTGGAATACAGCGATTTCCCTCTTGTACAAACCCTTCGTCACACTCGCAACCTTCCACGCAAACATCATCGCAGGATGGGTTTCGAGTAGCACAAGTCACAGGGCAAGCGGATGTGCATGGGTTGTAGGTACTGTTTACTGGGCAGCCAAGTGCTGATAAGGAAAAGGAAAGTAATTTAAAAACACCCCATAATCAAAGGAAAGTTTCTCACAACCTTTGCTGTGTGTCATGAAATTCTTCTTCTTCTTAAAAGTAAGCTTTGTTGGTGCAAAGCAGAATGAAACTGAAATGAAAAAAGATTTAATGTTCATCTCTTCCCCAAATAAAATAGTTCTGGGTATTTAAACAATGAATAAAAAAGGAATGTTTGTTGTTTGATGAGAATTTAATGGCACTACAACAGCAAGGGTCAAATTGTGTCTGAGAGGTTAGATCATTCCAGAGGTAGGAAGGAGAGTAAACAGGGGGAGAAAAGTAATGTTAATCTGACTGACATAAAAGGAATTCTGTGAAGAACTGACACTCAAATCATGAAAATAACAAAACATCCCACAAAAAGCAGTTCAAAATTAATCATTTTTCACCTTTTAGAATTTCCATATCAAATTAATCAAGGAAAACTATAAAATTTGTAAAGACATCAGTCGCACAGCTTTTTATTTCCTTGATATAACTTCACTGACTTTTAATTCGATACAATGTAAGTTTATAGAAACACATCTGCAACTGATTTTCTTAAACTTTATCGTAACCCCAATCTACAATTTGATAGAAAAGGTATTCTAAAAGTCATCAATTAGCTTGAACAAAAGTTACAGAATTATATATAGAATTTGGGCATGAATTCAATTAAATGTTAGAAATTGCCATGAATTGAAAAATATACAAACTTTCATAACAAATAAAAATAAAAATGTTTTTAATTTTTTAAAAGGGATTTTGATGCTCTTTCATAATTTTTCTAGAAATCATATGACATTTAAATCACGTGTTAGATGATGATTTGCCAAAGGTTTAGTTAAATCAGACATTGAGATTCACATCTTTGTAAAGTGTTTGTTTCTAGTCCATGATAAAAATTTAAAAGAATATGGTGTATAACCTAAAACTGAAAAAGAAAAAAAAAACCTTCTAACACAGAGGTGAATGATTGCACACTAACTTAAACTTGACTGTCAAAATAATAACTTACGACAAAAGGTTGGCTCTCTCCAATTGGGTATGGTCACGTAATAATATCTACATGCTTGGGTGTATGCAGTGAGCTGGCTACACAAGTTCTCATCAGCACTTCCTGGATCGGCACATACATCATACAAGCAGGACAGGTAGAATGGCTGCGGGTCAATTTGAGCATGACAATCAGCAAATGGACCTGTTGAGAGTCAAACAAAAGCAGTTACAAATACTGACCAGTGTGATGTATTTACAGATGTGACTGTATTTGAAATGGGCTATTGAATATCTATTTCACAAATGTAGGTACGCTGTCTGTTGTCAACATCTGAAGGCATTCATATCAGAGGGATTTTAAATCAAAGCTAACATAAAAGTTTGTTTGTTTGTTTGATGAGGGCTTAACGGCACCATGACAACGAGGGTCAAATTGTGCCTAAGAGATCAGATCATTCTAGAGGTAAGAAGGAAAGAAAACAGGGAGAGAATGAGAGAAATACAAGAACAAAAGTCAAAAGCTGATATCACTTCATTACTGAAAATAAAATTAAAAAGGTCAACAAATTTTTCATTATATCGGAATTTAAAAGCTATTTTAAATGCGTTAGATATTTACACTTTTAAGTGGGAAAATAGTTTTAGTTCTATTAAAAACATAAGTGAAACAAAATGTTGATCTTTCATTCTCGACTCCTCACCTTGATCATCTCTGATGATAGCACATGTGTCTTTGGCAAGTTGGGCCTCTTCCTCTGTGACTTCACTGCAGCCAATCACTGCCTCTCCTTGGGGTATGCAGCCGGGGTTATGGCCCAGCTGTTGCCAAATGCAACCTCATTGGACAACTATGAGAAAAAACCAAATACAGGAAGTACAGAAAACAAATGTTCCTTTTCATGACTATGATCATCATCTGTCCAACATGCAGATAAGTGCTTACTCATGCAAATTAATTGACAACAATTCATTTTAGTGATAGAAAATTGGTATTTATTTCAAAAATATTACACATTCAATTTCTCATCCATTTTTTTTAAGAAAGAAAAAAAAAACACCTAGAGAATTCACAATTCCATACTTGGTAATATTTAGCAGCTTTTTCCCCTACTAAAACTAACACTATGCCCACTGGTTTTTGATACAACAGAGAGAAATGAAACTCGTTTGTAATACCCTGCAAATGAGAACTAATAATAAATATTTCTACCAAACTGATTTGCACTCAATTACAATACAGTTTATCAATACTCATACACAATGAAATTCTAAAAATTATACATGAAACTGCTGTAAGATAAGCAACTAGTATTGTATTGAAAAAATATATGGAAGAAATTACCTCAGTTCCATCTGGTCCTACAAATTCATTACTCTTCGAATTATCTCCATCAAAGTTACCACACAGACCACACATTTGTCCATCAAAGTCAGTTGTCACACGCACCTCAACCCGTGCATTCCCATCCCACCTCACCCACCAACCAGAATCAATCTTGACTTGCTGAAAACAAACACAAAAACAAAATATTTTACAAAATCTTCAAAAACATATTATTCAAAATCATGATAAATAGCAGTCTTGCAATATTTATATAAGTAGAAAGATCATGTGAATATCAGACAACAAAACACACTGTCAAAACTGCAACTGTTCAAAATTTCACATAAAAACAAACAATTCTTGCATATGTGGCCTGAGAATCTAGCTTATTTTCTTGCCATTTATATTCAATTGTTATTATATGCTGTTGATGCCTGCATCATATATTAGTAGCAATAACAAGTTTGTATTTATTGTCTATGGTACATGTATGTCTCTCATGTTTATGACATGTTTATATTGGTTATAACATATGATTATATTAATTAATTATTATAACATATAATAATCAACAAATTAAGCACCCCTGCTCTAATAAGCACCCACCCTTCATTTCTTTGATTGACAACATAATTATTTGATTCATGTGACGACTTAGAATAAGTTTTGTTACATTACTTGCTTATTTTGTGTCTGATGCCCACAATGTTTTTGTGGTGGTTGTTGTGGAACTAGTATATATAGGAATCAGTTCACACAATACGATTCAAATAGCACACTGTATTCAGCCCTGGAGCACGGGCGCTTATTAAGAAGCAATTTCAGGCCTAAAAAGTGCTGCAATTCTATTTTTGTTTGTTTGTTTGTTTGTTTGATAAAGGCTTAAAGGCACCACGACAACGAGGGTCAAATTGTGCCTGAGAGGTCAGATCATTCTAGAGGTAGGAAGGAAAGGAAACAGGGGCAGAATGAGAAAAATTCAAGAACAAAAAGTCAAAAAGCTGTGATCGAGAGAGGAGGTGCATGGGTGAAACAAAAACAAAGTAGAGAGGAGGTGGAAGAATTTTTTTTTTGTAAGCGCTCCAGGTGCTTATTACGTTGAACACGGTAGATGGAATGGAGAATATTCCCATACCCTCCCTTTAGCAGAAATGAAGTTATGTTTGTTTGATGAGGTCTTAACGGCACCACGACAACGAAGGTCAAATTGTGCCTGAGAGGTCAGATCATTTTAGAGGTAGTAAGGAAAGAGACCAGGGGAAGAATGAGAGAAATTCAAGAACAAAAGCCAGAAAGCTGTGATCGAGAGAGGAGGTGCATGGGTAAAACAAAAACAAAGTAGAGAGGGGGTGGAAGAGGAGAATTAAATATGGTTGTAGAGGATGCATGCTGAAGGAAGGAGACTATTTTATCTGGAGGATTTTTGGAAGAACTCAGCAATTGAGTTGTGGGGAGCGAGGGAAGCTCTGGGAAGGTTGTACAGGGGGCAAGCAAGGAGAACGTGTTGGATTGTGAGGATGCAGTGGCAATTGTTACAGAGGGTTGGGGGAACCAATAAGGAGGTGGGAGTGAGTGAGGTGGGTGTGACCAATTCTAAGACGGGTAATATGAGCGTTGTCGATCTGAGAAGGTTGTTGATGGTGGATTTGATCGGGATTGTGGGCTGGATAACATGGAGTTTGTTATCAATTTGGAAGTTCCATAAGGTTTGCCAGCGGTCACGAACAAGAGAAGCGATAAGCGGTTTGATGTCAGAGAGGTTTTGGGAAAAGGGGAACGGAGGAGGTTAAGGGCAAGCTTAGCGGCTGTATCAGCCCTGTCATTGCCAGGGATGCCAACATGGCTGGGTATCCAGAAGAAAGAACACTTTTCCTGCAGAGGGTGGGAGAAAGAGTTTCTGGAGGAGGAGGTGGCAGGTGAGGTTATCCCATTTAAGAGTGAGTAAAGAAGTAAGAACAGCCTTTGAGTCAGAGAAAATGGCAAAGTGACTAAGAGGAGAGTACTCAATAAAGTTGAGGGCGAGGAGAATGGCCTTAGCCTCGGCTGAAAAGATGGATGAGTGGTCATGAAGTCTGCTACTGAGGGTGATGTCTTGGATGATGGCAGCAGCAGCTGTCTTGTTGCCTTCCTTGGAGCCATCAGTATAGATGGAGTGTAATTTGAGAGTTGGTCTTTGATTTGGTTGTGGAGATTGATGAAGAGATTAGGGTGAGTTTGAGTTTTGTTATAAGTGGAGAGGTCTAGGTGGACAGAAGGAAGGGGTGGCCCAAGGCGGAAAAGTGGGCCAGGAGTAGATGCCGAGTGGCGGGGTTGATGCCAAGTTGAAAGAG
Source organism: Chiridota heheva (assembly GCA_020152595.1). Classification (NCBI taxonomy): domain Eukaryota; kingdom Metazoa; phylum Echinodermata; class Holothuroidea; order Apodida; family Chiridotidae; genus Chiridota; species Chiridota heheva. The sequence goes on along the minus strand of JAIGNY010002131.1, from coordinate 592,588 downwards.
GTCTGATTTAATCGTAAGCTGAAGGGAGGCGATAGGGTTTTAGTCCTATCAAAGAGGGAGGAGAAATTGGGGTACCTAATGAGGTTGTAAACAGGGTTCTGGGTGTTGGTGAGGACTCTAAAAGCATAGGAGAGGCTAAGCTTTTTACATCTAAGTAGAAAGGGGTTCGTTGGCTTCAACATGAAGGCTAGTGATTGGGGAGGTCCTGTAGGCTCCTAGACAAAGCCTGAGGGCTTCATTTTGGATGGTGTTAATGTGGTTGAGGTATGAGTTGTGAGCGACACAGTAAACAATATTGCCATAGTCAAGCTTGGCACGAATGGTGAGCCTGAAAATTTTGAGGAGAGCATAGCGGTTCGCTCCCCAAGTAGTGTTGGAGAGCAGTCGGAGGAGGTTGAGGAGCTATTGCATTTTAGTTTCAGGTTGGTGATGTGTGGCTTGTAGGTGAGCTTGGGGTCTAGAGTTAGACCAAGGAACTTTGTGTTTTCAACTTTAGGGATGCGATTCCCATTGAGCACAAAGTTCGGGTTGGGGTGTAGGTTGTTGAAATGACAAAGTGCATGCAGACTGTCTTGTCTTTGGAGAATTTAAAACCGTTATTGTTGCTCCAGACTTGCAGCTGATTGAGGCTAGTTTGGAGCCTATTTTCAACAATAGGAAAGCTAGGGGAGGAGTAGAAGATGGTGAAGTCATCCACGTAGAGGGTACGTTTGATGCTGGGGCCAAGGTCATTCCCGATGTCATTAATGCTCAGGTTGAGGAGTGGGGAGAGGATGCTGCCTTGGGGGCGCCCTCTTCTTGGGGTGCGGCTTGGAGAGGGTGTGGCCATCGAACTTGGAACTGCCTGGGTGAGAGGAAGTTTTGAATAAAGATGGGGAGGTGGCCTCTGAGGCCAATGGTGTGAAGTTTCCGGGTAATGCCGTATTTCCAAGTAGTGTCGAAAGCTTTCTCGAGGTCAAAAAATATGGCAATGAGGTGTTCCTTTTTGCAAAGGATTCCCGGATAAGCGGTGTCGGCGTAATTAACTGGTCTAGGGTATTGCGACGTTTTTGGAAGCCGCTTTGGTGAGGAGAGAGGATTCTGTTGGTCTCGAGGAACCAGTTTAGTCTCTGATTAATGATCTTTTCCATAATTTTACAGAGACAGCAAGTAAGGCGATGGGTCGGTAGCTGGTGGGGTCGGTGCTATCCTTCCTGGTTAAGGACGGGGATGACAATAGCTGTCCTCCAGATGGGGAAAGGAGTGTGAGGACCAAATGTGGTTGAAGATGGTGAGTAGGGTAGTGGTGGCCTTGATGGGAGGTGTTTCAGAAACTGATAGGGGATGTTATCTGGGCCCTTGGAGGTGCAGCCAGCGTCGTTGATGGCTTGGTTTAATTCAGAAAGGGTGAGAGGGTGTTGTAGCTTTCGGAGTTGTCAGAGGGAAAAGTGATTCTCCGGGCTTCATCGCAGCTTTTGATTTTGAAAGCATTGGAGTAGTTGGTCGAGGGCGAGATGTTGCTGAAAGAGGCGGCGAGGTGGTCAACGATGTCCTTTTTGTGAGAAGGTCTCCATTCCAAGAGATGGGAGATGGAAGATTTGCCTACTCTGCCGTGGAAGCTGTTAACCATTCTCCAAATCTTCTTAGTGGGGTGTTGGTGGTGAGAGAAGAGATAAAGTTGTTCCAAGTGTTGGTTTTACTGTCCTTGATAGTGCGTCTGGCCTTGCACGGCTGATGCGAAAGAGGTTAAGGTTATGGGTGGTCGGTTAGTTTTAAAGTTCCTGAGGCTCTTTTCCTGTTCTTGATGGCGGTTTTGCAGTCATCCGAGAACCAGGGTTGGGGGGATGATTTGGGGTTTGGAGGTTTTGGGAATTGAGCAGGTGGCGATGTTGATAAGGATATTACTGAAGTTAGACATGGGATCCTCATCCTCGAGAAGATGGGGAAGAGGTGTGAGTCACAGAGGGTTTCAAAAAGGGACCAGTCAGCCTTGTCGAGGTTCCAATTGGGGGTGTGCTCAGTGGGGATTTGAAGATTGGAGTGTATAAGAAGAGGGTAATGATCACTACCACAGAGGTCAGCAGTGACTCTCCAACTAAAATCAGGGAGGAGGTTAGGGGAACAGATAGACAGGTCAATACAGGTGAGAGAGCCTGTGGCAGGATGAAGGTAGGTCGGGGAGTTAGTGTTCAGTAAGGACAGGCTGTGCTGACGGAGAGCGTTTTCGATGAACTTGCCTCTAGGGGTGGTGGTATTAGAGCCCCACAGAGGGTTGTGAGCGTTAAAGTCACCAAGAAGGATGAAGGGGGTGGGAAGCTGAGGGATCGATCAAATAAATTATAGGCTAGCACATCGGAATGTGTGAATGGTACCCTTTTCTCAGTTTAGGGTACCACCACTTCCATGTCACAAATCTAGAATACAACTTCCAATGCCTCCCCTCCCACCTTTAGCTATGGCCCAGACAAGAATCAAAGGAAGTTACCTCCCCTTCCACTGTTAGCTATGGCCCAGACAAGAATCAAAGGAAGTTACCTCCCCTTCCACTGTTAGCTATAGCCCAGACAAGTATCAAAGGAAGTTACCTCCCCTTCCATTGTTACCTATGGCCCAGACAAGAATCAAAGGAAGTTACCTCCCCTTCCACTGTTAGCTATGGCCCAGACAAGAATCAAAGGAAGTTACCTCCCCTTTCACTGTTAGCTATGGCCCAGACAAGAATCAAAGGAAGTTACCTTCCCTTCCACTGTTAGCTATGGCCCAGACAAGAATCAAAGGAAGTTACCTCCCCTTCCACTGTTAGCTATGCCCAGACAAGTATCAAAGGAAGTTACCTCCCCTTCCACTGTTAGCTATGCCCAGACAAGTATCAAAGGAAGTTACCTCCCCTTCCACTGTTAGCTATGCCCAGACAAGTATCAAAGGACGTTACCTCCCCTTCCACTGTTAGCTATGGCCCAGACAAGAATCAAAGGAAGTTACCTCCCCTTCCACTCTTAGCTATGGCCCAGACAAGAATCAAAGGAAGTTACCTCCCCTTCCACTGTTAGCTATGGCCCAGACAAGAATCAAAGGAAGTTACCTCCCCTTCCACTCTTAGCTATGGCCCAGACAAGAATCAAAGGAAGTTACCTCCCCTTCCACTGTTAGCTATGGCCCAGACAAGAATCAAAGGAAGTTACCTCCCCTTCCACTGTTAGCTATGGCCCAGACAAGTATCAAAGGAAGTTACCTCCCCTTCCACTGTTAGCTATGGCCCAGACAAGAATCAAAGGAAGTTACCTCCCCTTCCACTGTTAGCTATGGCCCAGACAAGAATCAAAGGAAGTTACCTCCCCTTCCACTGTTAGCTATGGCCCAGACAAGAATCAAAGGAAGTTACCTCCCCTTCCACTGTTAGCTATGGCCCAGACAAGAATCAAAGGAAGTTACCTCCCCTTCCACTGTTAGCTATAGCCCAGACAAGAATCAAAGGAAGTTACCTTCCCTTCCACTGTTAGCTATGGCCCAGACAAGAATCAAAGGAAGTTACCTCCCCTTCCACTGTTAGCTATGGCCCAGACAAGAATCAAAGGAAGTTACCTCCCCTTCCACTGTTAGCTATGGCCCAGACAAGAATCAAAGGAAGTTACCTCCCCACTTCCACTGTTAGCTATGGCCCAGACAAGAATCAAAGGAAGTTACCTCCCTTCCACTGTTAGCTATGGCCCAGACAAGTATCAAAGGAAGTTACCTCCCTTCCATTGTTACCTATGGCCCAGACAAGAATCAAAGGAAGTTACCTCCCCTTCCACTGTTAGCTATGGCCCAGACAAGTATCAAAGGAAGTTACCTCCCCTTCCACTGTTAGCTATGGCCCAGACAAGAATCAAAGGAAGTTACCTCCCCTTCCACTGTTAGCTATGGCCCAGACAAGAATCAAAGGAAGTTACCTCCCCTTCCACTGTTAGCTATGGCCCAGACAAGAATCAAAGGAAGTTACCTCCCCTTCCACTGTTAGCTATGGCCCAGACCAGAATCAAAGGAAGTTACCTCACCTTCCACTATTAGCTATGGCCCAGACAAGTATCAAAGAAAGCTACCTCCCCTTCTACTATTAGCTATGGCCCAGACAAGTATCAAAGGAAGTTACCTCCCCTTCCACTGTTAGCTATGGCCCAGACAAGAATCAAAGGAAGTTACCTCCCTTCCACTCTTAGCTATGGCCCAGACAAGAATCAAAGGAAGTTACCTTCCCTTCCACTGTTAGCTATGGCCCAGACAAGAATCAAAGGAAGTTACCTCCCCTTCCACTGTTAGCTATGGCCCAGACAAGAATCAAAGGAAGTTACCTCCCCTTCCACTGTTAGCTATGGCCCAGACAAGAATCAAAGGAAGTTACCTCCCCTTCCACTGTTAGCTATGGCCCAGACAAGAATCAAAGGAAGTTACCTCCCCTTCCACTGTTAGCTATGGCCCAGACAAGAATCAAAGGAAGTTACCTCCCCTTCCACTCTGCTACCTATGGCCCAGACAAGAATCAAAGGAAGTTACCTCCCCTTCCACTCTTAGCTATGGCCCAGACAAGAATCAAAGGAAGTTACCCCCTTCCACTGTTAGCTATGGCCCAGACAAGAATCAAAGGAAGTTACCTCCCCTTCTACTGTTAGCTATGGCCCAGACAAGAATCAAAGGAAGTTACCTCCCCTTCCACTGTTAGCTATGCCCAGACAAGAATCAAAGGAAGTTACCTCCCCTTCCACTGTTAGCTATGGCCCAGACAAGAATCAAGAAAAGTTACCTTCCCTTCCACTGTTAGCTATGGCCCAGACAAGAATCAAAGGAAGTTACCTCCCCTTCCACTGTTACCTATGGCCCAGACAAGAATCAAAGGAAGTTACCTCCCCTTCCACTGTTAGCTATGGCCCAGACAAGAATCAAAGGAAGTTACCTCCCCTTCCACTCTTAGCTATGGCCCAGACAAGAATCAAAGGAAGTTACCTCCCCTTCCATTGTTACCTATGGCCCAGACAAGAATCAAAGGAAGTTACCTCCCCTTCCATTGTTAGCTATGGCCCAGACAAGAATCAAAGGAAGATAACAGCACTGAGGCTGATTAGAGGCTTACCAAATAGATTCCTGAGAATGAGACAGTAACACCATCACTGGTTGCTGGCGGGAGAATGCTTATACCGTCAACGTATACACTGTATCCTGGACCCAGAACAATCACCTATGGTAATGATACAAAAAACATTGGAAAGGGTTGTATGGTACAAGAAAGCAGTCAAACCTTAACAATGTTAGTTTGCATATGGACAATGTTAGTTTGCATATGGACAATGTTAGTTAGCATATGGACAATGTTAGTTAGCATATGGACAATGTTAGCTTGCATATGGACAATGTTAGTTTGCATATGGACAATGTTAGTTTGCATATGGACAATGTTAATACAACCTGGACAATGTTACACATATGGACAATGTTAGTCTTATGGACAATGACATAACATCAACAATGTTAGTTTGCATATGGACAATGTTAGTTTGCATATGGACAATGTTAGTTAGCATATGGACAATGTTAGTTTGCATACCACCAATGTTAGTCTGCATATGGACAGGTTTGCATATGAATGTTAGTTTGCATATGGACAATGTTAGTTTGCATATAAACAATGTTAGTTTGCATATGGACAATGTTAGTTTGCATATGGACAATGTTAGCTTGCATATGAACAATGTTAGTTTGCATATGGACAATGTTAGTTTGCATATGGACAATGTTAGTTTGCATATGGAAAATGTTAGTTTGCATATGGACAATGTTAGTTTGCATATGGACAATATTAGCTTGCATATGGACAATGTTAGTTTGCGTATGGACAAGGTTAGTTTGCATATGGACAATGTTAGTTTGCATATGGACAATGTTAGTTTGCATATGGACAATGTTAGTTTGCATATTTCAACATATTAATTTTTTTAAATGAGAACAATAGCCACACCAGAAGACAATTAAATAGCTCCGATGGGCCAATCAGAAGTTTCATTGCAGTTCAGTGGAATACAAACAAATATACAAGACTAAAACAAAAATGGACTGAATAGCAGAAACGGAAAGCTACAAACAAGGGAACTGTAAACATCACATGACCAAAGCAGTGCAATAATGCATTAATAAATGCACCAAAATAGCTGTCAACCAAAAAATTTAATACTATGGAAATCATCTTTTATGGAACCACCAGAAACATGGCATCACATTTTGCATCAAAGGTGAGAAATATCCAATGTATTTGTTTGATAAGGTCTGATAATAACATGAAATACTGCTATGGTGATCATCACACCAACACGTTGGGATTATATACCATTCCATCTCAGCTAGTTTAACTCCTTATAAGAGTTTCAATCTTCTTTCCAAACACTTTTAATGGTATTTGTGATTTTCCTTCTTTTTAATGTTTTGCTTCCAAGGCCTATGAGGAGCCCTTGGATTTAGCAGTCGAGAAAAATGATTCAATGCCAATGTCATTAAAAAACTTCGGAAATATGGGAAAGTTCACATTTCTTCAATTTTTTATTCTCTAATAATTAATTTCTATTTCAATCTTTTGCTTGCCTCTAATACTCTAAAGACAATTATGAATGCACAATAAGTGTGATTTTTTTTAACAATGTTGCATATGATGAACAAGCAGAAGTACAAGTTGACCTGTTTTTAAAAATGGGGGTCATCGAGGCACTTCAAATGACATACAGAATTACATACAGATTAAGATATAGAATAATATACAGATTAACATACAGAATAATATACAGATTAACATACAGAATAATATACAAATTAACAGAATAACATTAATTCTTTAGATAATAACAAACAGAATAACATACAGATTAACATACAGATTAACATACAGAATAACATACAGATTAACATACAGAATAACATACAGAATTGCAACAGATTAACATACAAAATAATGTACAGATTAATATACAGAATAACATACAGAATAACATACAGATTAACATACAGAATAACATACAGAAAAACATACAGAATAACATACAGAATAAGATATACAGAATAATATACAGATTAACATAAAGAATAAGATACAGATTAACATACAGAATAACATACAGAATAACATACAGAATAACATACAGAATAACATACAGAATAACAAACAGAATTCAATGATAATTGTCTAATGAAAACTAACATACCTCATTTGTGGTGTTGACAGTCACCTGCCTGGTGTAAGACACAGGGGCAGTGGGAGTTTTCCTTTGGTTCTGAACTGTAACTTTGATTCCATTTGTACTTCCACAATCCTGTGCAAGCACATACGAACACGTTCCTTGGAAATCATGCCACAGACCATCGAAAGTCTTGTAGTGAGGATCTCCACTTGCATAACATATGCCATATTCTGAAATCAGGACATCATTTCAGATTATTAATCCTTATTCACTTTTTTTTCTTCAATAATTATTGTGTAAAACTTTAATTCATTCCTTGTACAATAATGAATCAAAATGATAAAGGTTTCCCTAAGTTTGTTTGTTTGTTTGATCAGACTTAACGACAATTGTAACAGATCATTTTAGTAGGAAGGAAAGAAACCAGGGGGGAATAGAGTTTTTCAAGAAAAAAAAGCCAGAAAGCTGTGATCGACTAATTCAAGAGGAGAATAAAATATGGTTGAAATGCATGATGAAGGAAGGAGATTATTTTATCCGGAGGATTTTTCTGGAAGAATTCAGCTAAGTTTGATCTTTTGACCCATTTTTCTTACTAATTCCCATAATGCTATAAAATATATGAATTATCGAAGACATGGCTATATCTACCCATTTCGTGAAAAACCTTCCTTCTCCCCTTTTCATAATATTCACATTAGAAATGTATTGAAGTGCTATAATGTTTGGCTGGGTTATGTACATTTAACATATCTAGCAATTGCATTTTCATTCAGAAGCCTTTATACACACACTAATTAAAAGTTTCTTTAATTAAAAACAAAAGATTTTGATCAAAAGGGCAACCAAATGTTGTAAAGAATTCTATACATCTAAGAATAAATGTTTTGACCACATTATTATTTCCCTAGGCTTCGTTATGTTACCAAGTTGGGGGGGAGTGGGGGGGAAAGGGGGGAGGGGTTCCTTTTTTTCTTCTATTTTCACAGTTTCAATTTTCTATACATTTCCTTTATGATTAATTATTAAATTTAAATTATGGTGGGCTTCTTGTAAAAGCTCCGGCTTCTAAGCCCTTCCACTATTTTCTCATAAATTGTTATGTGTTTTCATTATAAATATTGTAATATATGCATGAAAATGGAAAATAAATAAATAAATCAATCAATTAAGGAAAGTACTTACAGTTACAATATTTTGCCAGTGCACAGTGTTTATGTCAAACATTGACAACTAATGATGACAAAATGAATACTAACACACAAGCAAAATATCCTTTGTTACAAAACGTAGTAAATGCTGTTTTAGGTTATGGCTGGATTGGGGTTCACCTACCGATATCACAATTTTGTCCCATAAATCCACCAGCACAGAGGCATGAGTAAGAGACCAGTTGATTGACACATGTGCCTCCATTTTGACAAGGGTCCTGGAGGCAAGGATTAACCTCTGTAATTAAACAAAAACAAAAGAGGTTAATAGTACTATAATAATAAGCAACATAAAGATGCACTTTGCAGACAATAAATGTTGGCTTAAGTTGATTTTTTTTTTATGCTGAAATTCCTAAGATAGGATATTTCTTGCAGCAGATGCAATGACTGTATTACAATGCATTAGTTGTTCCTAAGATAGGATATAAATTCTCTGATTTTTCAAAAACCTTAGTTTTTGTGGAGGTTGGTGCTGAGTATCATATTAGCAATGGATAAAGTTTTTATTGTGTGGTTATTTTAATTAAGATAAAGTGGTCTCACTATTTGCTGCAGTAAGTTTGTGGTTATGATTTGCTGGAACAAATCTTTCAGGAGAAGGACAAGTCATGGAAGGTCTATTGACATGTAACAATTGTCATATTTGCTAAAAAATCTAAGCAGATTAATTTTGAAAATAGGACTTTCAATCTATATGTTATGGCTGATCAAAGTTTAATCAAGTTTTGTTTTATGATAAATTTGTGATGTTTGACTGGGCAAACAGTAATGTACTTCTTTTCGAAATCTCAGTCACTGAAAAATATGGGAAAGTATATTCCTGCTGAAAAATTAATATATCATAATAGACATTTAAAATAACACAAAGAATTTGCCAAATAAAATACCAAGGTCGTCCTATAATACATCAAAAATGTAACCTAGTCAATATACAACCTTATTTTGGTCATTTATTTTGCTTAGCTACTGTTACCGCTTCATGTTCATAAACATTTAACTTCTATAAACAGGTGTATCTGTAGGAAAATTCTGACACTCTTGTTCAAAAATGATAATGATAATGGCCAGAGCTTGTAATGATGTAGGGCACAATGACTGTGCTGTTAATGTAGAAATTATTATATAGGTAAACCTGGTTTATATAAAATATCTTTGAATAATTTCATTTATGTCAAAGATGAATAAAAAAAAAAAAATGTGTCTTCAATTCTAGAGAACTACAAAATTATTTTTGCTTCAAATTTAAATTTTTATTAGCTGAGGAAGGTAAGCTAAAAACATAGTATTTTGATAACTTTGCTCTTTTGGTATAAAACCCAGAATGTTTCTTATGCGTGATACTTATTTATGTTCCACCTACCAATTACTGTGTTGTGCATGACCCATATTTAAAAAACTGTATAAGGATGTATGCATTATTTTCCTTTCTACACTTGATGTTTGAAACCTAACTTGCAAGAAGAAGATTATCTTCATATTTTGTCTTTAAAAAATATTTCACCTGGGAAAAATACCGACTCACCAGTGTCACATTGTCCTCCACTGAATCCATAGGGACAGGTACAGGTGTAACTCAGGCCGTTGCTTTGGCAGGTTCCGCCATTCAGACACACAGATGGTACCTGAACACATGGATCATTATCTATACAAATGAGAAACATTATCTATACAAATGAGAAATTTTATCTATACAAATGAGAAGCATTATCCAAACAAATGAGAAGCGTTATCTATACAAATGAGAAACGTTATCTATACAAATGAGAAACGTTATCTATGCAAATGAGAAACGTCATCTATACCAATGAGACACGTTATCTATACAAATGAGAAACACTATCTATACAAATGAGAAACACTATCTATACCAATGAGAAACGTTATCTATACAAATGAGAAACGTTATCTATACAAATGAGAAACCTTATCTATACAAATGAGAAACGTTATCTATACAAATGAAAACGTTATCTATACAAATGAGAAACGTTATCTATACAAATGAGAAACGTTATCTATACAAATGAGAAACGTTATCTATACCAATGAGAAACGTTATCTATACAAATGAGAAATGTTATCTATACCAGTGAGAAACGTTATCTATACCAATGAGAAACGTTATCTATACCAATGAGAAACGTTATCTATACAAATGAGAAACGTATCTATACAAATGAGAAACCTTATCTATACAAATGAGAAACGTTATCTATACAAATGAGAAACGTTATCTATACAAATGAGAAAGCGTTATCTATACCAATGAGAAACGTTATCTATACAAATGAGAAATGTTATCTATACCAGTGAGAAACGTTATCTATACCAATGAGAAACGTTATCTATACAAATGAGAGACGTTATCTATACAAATGAGAAACGTTATCTATACAAATAAGACACGTTTCTATACAAATGAGACACGTTATCTATACAAATGGTAAACGTTATCTATACAAATGAGAAACGTTATCTATACAAATGAGAAACGTTATCTATACCAATGAGAAACGTTATCTATACAAATGAGAATATCTATACAAATGAGAAACGTTATCTATACAAATGAGAAACGTTATCTATACAAATGAGAAACGTTATCTATACAAATGAGAAATGTTAACTATACAAATGAGAAACGTTATCTATACAAATGAGAAACGTTATCTATACAAATGAGAAACAATCGGTTAATTAGAAAATCAAAAGATTTGAAGTTCCAATGTGCAGTATGGATTTCAAGTTTTCTTGAAAACCATCACTTTATAAATAAAAATATGATTACATATCATGTCAAACATTAAGTGAAAATCTATTCTGATACTGTTAAAAGACACAAAAATTTAAACCAAAAAACAAAGCATTGCAATTCACACTCACTTATTTCACACAAAGTTCCATTAAATGGGGTAGGACAAGAACATTCAAAATAGTTGCTGAAAAGTTGGCACGTTCCATTGTTCTGACAGGGATTGCTGTCACAACCAATGTACACATTACAAAGGTCACCACTCCAACCTTCAAAGCAATCACAACTGAAGGCATTGACTTCATTGTTGCATGTTCCCTGGACACAAGGTGATGGGTCACACTCATTTATGTCTGGATTGAGAAGAAAATAACAAACACAGAATGCTTAATACTAGCTGAAATTTTCATTCCAAAATGATTTTTTTTTTTAATTAAAATGTAATCTCTAGCATTTCTAACGAATTTCTGACAGACAATCTTTTTTTTTTTTTTAAATTATTACAAATTGAAAAAATGTTATCTAATAAGTACACTTTATGATTCCTAACAACGATCAAACATAAAGTGTTTATCAATAAAAAATAAAAAAGACCTAGCATCTTATCCTAAGTTGATTAGATTCCTCTCCACCTATCTAATTTGGGTCACAAACACCTCTTGAACCTTTACAGTTTCAAAAACATTCAACAGAGTTCTTGTTCAATGTTATGCAGTTCATTGTCAAACCTGTGCATGTTTCTCCATCTCCAGCAAAACCTGGGGTGCAGTGACATCCATGAACACCGTTGCCATCAATACTACAGACAGCATTGTCATCACAAGATAATGACCTTGAGGTATACTCCCCGCTTCCAGTACAGATTCTCTCTGAGAGGCACCCTGGGGTGTAGATTGTTTCTCCAGGCTGAAGATGAGGCAAAAGAAAAGTTGCAAGAATAATTAAATCTGCAATTTTACTCAAGGCATAGCAAAGTTTCAAGGTGTAGTGACATATAGCAGTTTTTACATATGTTTGTTTGTTTGTTTGTTTGTTTAATGAGGGCTTAACGGCACCACAACAACGAGGGTCAAATTGTGCCTGAGAGGTCAGATCATTTTAGAGGTAGAAAGGAAAGAAAGCACATTGCATTATGGTCAATCAAAGTTTCACAATTTTAGAATTCAGGTGAACTTTGTGATGTCATTAGATGAACACAGCTCAATATCCTTCAATAATTTTTTCAAATGATTTCTTCAGTTTTAACCAGTTATAAGTTTTATTTCTTCTTTGCGGATTATCTGCTGTCCTGATTAAGTTTTAAAATGTCCAGATGGAATCAGATACTTACCTTCATAATATGCTTTAGAAAGATTGAAAACAATAGAATTACAGAAACAACTGAAGAGTGTTCATCTACCTATGTCACAAATTATTGGGCAATTTGACCCAAAAATTGAAACTGCTATAAAATGGTTTAAATGGTCTTTAACTGATTTTGATGTGAGGTTTGTTGCATTAATGGTCCATTCTATATTTTGAAGTTATTTTAGCTCAAATTGCCTCTTGATATCATCATACCTTTCAGGTAACATTAGTTGCATGGTTTTAACATCATTTGAAATTTACACCATTGCAGCACATCATCCACATAATTACTCACCGAGTAGTAAAAGTTATCCACATAACAGCCACAATGTGAGCAATTTACACAATTATTCCCATCAAGCACCTCACCCAGTGGGCACACACAGTCCTCTATATAACCACTATCACAAGTTGTGCTGTATCCATTCAACACATCCACACACGTTCTGGCACAGTCCTTTGCAGTGAAGCTGTATGTTGTTCCAGTTGGGCAAGTCAGACCTAACACAAAACATATATGGTTTATTATAACAGGACACATGACAAATTATATTATTTTAAACAGGTAAAATGGATTTTCTGTTTTATTTCTCATTTTAAGAGCTACAATCACCACAAAATACTTGGCACCTTTTCCCCTCCCCTAACTTCAATGTTGGCATGATTCAGGGAATAAATATCAAGGTGCCCGGTCATAAATAAGATTTGAATCCTAATATGATGTCATCATGGGGTTTGAGCGGACTGAGGCAATAGTAATAGACACTTTGACTGCACGAACACAAGAAATACAACTTCTCTGGATAAAATTAAGATATCGGCAATTTCAATCTTTTAAATCAAAACTTGTAAAGAATCTTGGGCAGAAAAATAACTATAGCAGCTGAAATATTCAGCCTACCTTTCACGGTAACATTATATTTCAGCCCTCAAATGACCTTTCTAAGGTCAAATCAAGCTGCTGTTGTCAAACTTGTACTATACTCAGCTTATGCATAGCATTAGCAGACAACACTGGCTAATTGAGCAAGTGTATGTTGCTGTTGTGAAGTCTACAACTTCCAATCTCAACCAAGATGAAGAATTCTGCAAGTTGAAAAGGTAACAACTCAAACAGATTTAGGGTAAGACAAATATGAAAATTCTAGTTTAGTGGGATGTTTGAGATTTTCAATGACTGAATTTAAAGGTCCTACATATTGAGTTGCTGAACATTCTTTGAAAGTAATTGCAAGTGTAAGGTCTCGATGCCACTTGCAGTGTAACAGTCCACTAACAACAAACATTAACTTTCATGTTGTAACTTACGCATTAGTCCAGTGTAACTTCCCTCAGCATACAGGCATAGGGCCTACGGCACAATTGTTATATTAGAAATATACTAAGGCTAAGTGCTATAGCAACAGCCATATTGTTTGTCTTGCTGTTCACAGTTTAATGGGGATTAAAGTTATGTGGATAAATGCAACAATGCAATGAAGTTAGGCCTAGGCTATGTTGTTTTTGCAGTGTTGCCCACTGACACAGAGCGAGTGGCACTGGCACACACTGGCATTATGCAGCTTTTTCTAGCCCTTGATGCAATTCTTTTTTCATATAGATATTTAATGTTGAGATTTTTGGAAAGAGCAAAAATTTAATTAATTAATAAGTTCTAATATTTGTTTTATGTTTTGCAGAAATTTTTTAAAACTGCTCTTGAATGATTATTTTTATAATTTTTTAGGGTTTATAAACTGCAGCAGAAAATTTAGATTGAAGTTGCTCCTTCCCTCAAAAGAATGTCACAGGTAAATGAGGTATAAAGGATGTAACACACCAAATGCGATGCGGTGAGCAATTTTTAGATAATCATACAGGAAACAAATATCATAAGATGCTTTGACTTTTTGCTTACACACGATGAAGTTTACAATTGAGGGTTTCTGATGATACTGAAAATTTGTTAGAGATGCTTTTTTGTTCAAACTGGAAGAAATTTGCTTTAGTGGGGTGTGATTTTCTGTCGTGATGTGAATTTTGTTTTAATGGGCGTAGAAATACTCTTTCAATTTCCAGTTATCATCTGAATAGCCAAGCAATGACAATTCTTCTCTGAAACAAGAGGTCAAAATGTTTCTTTTCTTTATTTTATTCAATTTTGTTTAAAAATCGCTCGCCGCATAACAACCTTTAAACTTAATAACAATGAAAAAGAATGCAAAGCAAGTTTTAGTTTTTTTTGATTACTACTGTGAAAACTGTCATTTTTATAAATCATGTAGAATGAAGATTGTGTTGATCAATTCTCCTTACTTGCATAGTGCTGGTCTCAAATCCGATTCAAGACCAGTCTCGAATGGATTTTAATAAATCAGAAAGCTAGAAACCTAATTGACTATTTATGAATACTACCTTAAAAATGAAAAGGCTAAGAAATTTATTCAGAAATTTTAGCCAACATTGAAGAGGGGTAGTAGGGGAAGAAAGTGTGCCAAATAATTTTGACGGTGATTGTAGGTAGAGCAGTATTTCAATTTGGAAGATAAAAAGACATACAGTTTTCGAGTTATGACTGATCAAAACTTGAATATTTTTTTAATTTTTATATTGTCACTTCTTATCAAATTTTAATTGGTTCTTTATGGATTTTTAAAGAAGTTTTATGACCTTTTAGTCACACAAACAAATTTTGATTGGTTCACTGCAGTTACACACTTTTTTTCTATATCACCAGGTGTATGTTTGTTTTTGACTGTTTTATGAACCTTCATATCAACACTTAACTTGCCAGAACATTGTTATGCATTTAATTAACTGTATGTGAAGTTTTCGTACTTTAAGTTAATGCACGTAACTTTCATGTTTGTTTGTTTGATGAGGGCTTAATGGCACCACGACTACAAAGGTCAAATTGTGCCTGAGAGGTCAGATCATTCTAGAGGTAGGAAGGAAAAAAAACAACTTCCAGGATTTCTGCCTTACAAAGCATGGTTGCAAAGCATGTAATGTGTAAAGTATAAGATATTCTAAATGGCGATGATTCTTTAACCTTTTAAGATTGATGATCAATGGAAAAAGAACCCCTACTTGGCCCATATAATTGTTTCAATGTTAAGTTCTTACCTTACATGTGATGATTTCCCTAGATTATTGAAAAACGTCTTTGAAACTTAAAGACACAATTTAAACTGTTAAGTCTAACAATGAGAGTGCATAAGAAGCACTGTACCAATAAGATTTATTGAGAAAAAGGGATTCTTACTGCACTGTGTCTCGTTCCTCCAAGGTGGGATACCCACACCCCGATCCAGGCAGGAATGTGCATATAACTCAATCATGTTGCAAGAAGCATCAATAGCGTCAGCGGAGGATGAGCTGCACTCATCATCAAGGCAGGCATTGTAGTATGGGTCAGGATCAAGGATGTTGTGACAGGAGGAAAATGGACCTAAAAGAAAATTTGACAAAATAAAGCAAGCAGGGATGAAAGTGGTGCCAGTGTGGTATCATTGTCACTCTATAATTTCACAGAAACTACATTTGTTCCTAGTATACTTTATTGAAGCCCTAGGGCTTGGGAAATTTTGCCTCTTAAGAAAGGATCCCAAATTGTCCTGGTTGTTTGCTGCAAAACACTGGTAAGTTAATGCTTCCATGAGACAGTGCTGTTAATCAAAAAATCTCCTGTTAACAGCCTTCTGCCATTTATGGTTAGTTGAATAATCTTTCTTCAATGCTACCATGTTTTCAACTTAACAAAAAATAACAGTTGCACTTCTTTAAATAGAGAATTATGAGATATAGAGACCTACACACCTGATTAAACAACAAATTTCTTAACAAGTCTGCTTCAAAATCCCTAAATCTGTCAAATAATCTCTATTTCACCAGCTTCTATGACATTTTTGCTTATTTTCTTTAACAGATTTGAAATCAACCCAGGCAACACTGCCTTTAATCTTCTTTGAATGATTAGGTCACACATGATTACATACCAGCTGCATCTTTTATGACCTCACATGGGAGGTGCTGTTCGATGGTGAAGAACATGCAGGGGCAGCTGTTAATGGGTCACATGTGTCCAGCCTCCAACTGTGACCAAACTGTTGGACATCAGTTGTCTAAAGAGGAAAAGGCACATATTCATGTTTCATGAAAACAAATTTTAAACATTCTTTGATCATAACAGATATGTCTTACACAACCCAAGTACAAAAATGTTGAATAATCACAATCTGGGATTAATTTCTCACAGCCATAAAACAATGGATATTTAGTAATATCAATTCTTTAAAGAGTTTTAGTCTTCTACTATTTTTACACCCAGTCTTAAAACAAGTTTGTTTGTTTGATGAGGGCTTAACGGCACCACGACAACGTGGTTCAAATTGTGCCAAAGAGGTCAGATCATTCTAGAGGTAGGAAGGAAAAGAAACAGGGGGAGAATGAGAGAAATTCAAGAACAAAAAGTCAGAAAGCTGTGATCGAGAGAGGAGGTGCATGGCTGAAACAAAACAAAATAAAGAGGGGGTGGAAAAGGAGAATAAATTATTGTTGTAGAGGGAAGCATGATGAAGGAATGAGATAATTTTACCCAGAGGATTTTTCTGGAAGAACTCAGCAATGGAGTTGTGGGGAGCAAGGGAAGCTCTGGGAAGGTTGTACAGGGGGCAAGCAAGGAGAACGTGATGGATTGTGAGGGTGCAATGGCAATTGTTGCAGAGGGGCTGTTTGTTTGATGAGAGTTTAATGGCACCACAACAGCAAGGGTCAAATTGTGCCTGAGAGGTTAGATCATTCCAGAGGTAGGCAGGAGAGTAGACACAAGGAGATTGAGAGAAACACGAGAACTAAAAGCCAGAAAGCTGGGATCGAGAGAGGTGTATGGGTGGACAAATAATGTAGAGAGAGAGAGGGGGTGGGGAAAGAGGACTAAATATGGTTGTAGAGGGAAGCATGATGAAGGAAGGAGATAATCTTATCCAGAGGTTTTTTTTTGGAAGAGCTCGGCTACTAAGTTGTGGGCAGTGAGCGAAGCTCTGGGAAGGTTGTACAGGGGGCAAGCAAGGAGAATGTGATGGACTGTGAGGGTGCAATGGCAAGTCCATTGCATTCATCAATTCTTTACTACTAAGGTGCAAAACATAGTGATTAGATCATTTTCTTTAAATTGTATTAAAATAGCAAAAGGTTAATTATTTAGAATCCTAATCAATGGGTATACTCTACAGTGAGTGACAGTGAACTTTCTTCTGTAACATACAATACTTTTTCATTCCTGCCACCTGCCCCATATAACTTATTTTGAAATATATGTTAATATGGAAACTAAAACTTCAGCAAAGTGAGTCACTCTCTTACATTTCCTCCCTCTCTCAGTTGAAAGTCATCTTGTGAATCCTCATTGAAGTTACCGCACAAACCACACACTTCGCCAGTATACTGTTTAAACGGAAGTCGGACCTCAACTGAAGAAGCTCCGTCCCAAATAAAAAGAAACTTGTAATTTTCATTGTCAGCTGACACTTCCTGGAAACAAATGAAAATGAAATATTCACTTTCAAAAGCATCGACTACAAATGGAAAACAAGAAGCATCCATCCAAACTCAAAATATTTCAACGCTTAATTTCTTTACAGCATTTGTAAAACTAATCTGAAATGATTTTTAAAGCATCATATTTTATCTTATGTTAGTTTCTGTCCTTTTTCACTGAATAACTTCATTCATATCTCTACAAATACTTTGTGATGCAATTTGTTTCTTCATATTATCCAACATTAAATTTTTCATGCTGGTAGAGTCACATGATGAATAATCAAGATACTGCATAAGCTATTCTGGCTATAAACAGGAAATTAAGACAAAATATTGTTTTGATCCATTCTGTTTGATTGTTTTTTATATATTCTAGAAAAAAAATGATGAGTGAATCTTAGATAAATATGCAATTTTGTATTATCATTGTCATTGAAAACAAATGTTTGATCTAAAGCATTTTCATTCTTTTAATTAAACAGAGGAAACTTTTGATTTTCTCAGTCATTTAAAACAAAGACAAATCAACGTTAAGGCATAGTTTGAGATACATGTATGCAACATTTGTGATGTATAAAAGGGCAAAGAGTTCAAAATTTGCATGCCATTGTTAAAATTTATTTCTTGCAAGTTGGTTTTCTAAAAGGATAAACATGTCTTATCTTATTGGATATTGATTCAGAGTTTCTGCCCCTATCCATAATGCTTAAAAGTTACAGCAAACTATCATAATAGATATTCAAATTCCCAAGGAGAAAATAAATATTTATATGTAATCAAATGTAAATGCTTATAACGTGTAACAAATCAGAATAAATCCTTAAACAAAAAATCTGTACATTCTATGTAAAATCTATACATTCTATGTAAAATCTATACATTTTTATGCCACTGACACACAATGGTATATTGTTGATTTTTCTCAATCCTCAAATGGAGATCATAATAAGATACAGGTGGGTCAGTTGGTAAAGCGCACTGAGATGCAGTAGCTTTCATGTTTGAGTCTCACACGATTCAATTATGAAATATTTCCACAGCCTTCCAGGTAGATATGCCTGCCATCATGTGCAGAACTATGTCATCTTCTCCTCATCCAGCTTAGTGGACAATGGTTGAATGGCAATCACTGTCCATCGAACGAGGAAATAAAATGGCATTATCAACAGCAGGAAAATGACCCAACTGATTCTCTGATCACTAATTGAAAAGAGAAGCATGAAAACGTAGTTTTCATTCACTTATATTCTCAGTCCGATCAAATTCATGTCGCCATTTTTAGTTGTAGCCTGGAGGATTTGACTGGCGTGCGAGTTGAGCATTATAACATCCTGTACAATACAGTACAATCAATATTCACATTATTGTACAAAAACATAAAAGTGGGTACTTACTACAAAAAAGCCAGATCTTCTAATGTTCACACCAGTGACTGGTTCACTGGGAAGATTGATGCGACGACTGTTGACATAAACTGCATAGTCTGATCTTAGGGTTATTCTCTGTTAGACAATCAAATGTATAATTAAAAATTAAAAATATCTTAGCCAAAATATAATCTCATTTGTAGTTTTTAATCTATACTGTACAGCTCCACACATCAGGTTTCAAAGATTCAACTTTAAACTGCAATGTTCAAAACTGACAATTACAAGAAAATGTTGGGCATTAAGGTTTTTTTAAATGAAAACGCATCAATTACACAAGGACATGTTTGTCAAGTACTACTGACACCAAGAAAATTTATGCTTAATTGAAAAATCATCAAATTTGGAGTATTATTCTGCTTTGTGACAAAGTTTATTTCGTTTCTGATCTATGAATTTTCAATATATTTGAAATTCATAGTTACAGGCATTCAATGTAGAGTATGCTGTATATGCTCAAGACAATTCAAACTGTAGTGTGTAAGGTTGTGTATCTTGAGTTTTAATGTGAATCAAGTCAAGGAAGAGGGTGGCGCTTGACCACTTCTAAACAAACTGTCTGCCATTGTTTTTCTTTTTCTTTCATAAATCATTATAACATATGGCAAAGAGTGAAATAAAGAAAATTGCATGAAGAGCAAACGGTTTGGTTT